>VDFB02071480.1:0-70363 GCA_007258455.2 Sequoia sempervirens | reverse complement strand
GGGCCATATAATATAACTGGAGTTGCTGGAGGTGAAACAGGTCAAGAATGAATAATTTGTGTGTATGCAATTTATTCATAAAATATATTCTGTTATACCTGAAATTGAAGTTTGTCTAAATGTTAATTGTATGACTGTAAGTGAATTTGAAAATCAATTTGAAAATCTGGAAATTGTTTTCTGTGATGGTTTACTGTAAAAACATTTGTTCAATATTATCAAAGTGAAAAAGAGAGAAAAAAATTATATTCAACTCAGAGGTCTGCAAACTATTTGACAAAATGTCAACAAAGTGAACAGTAAAAAGTTGTATCTTGCCAGCCTATTGGGAAACTAATATGTTGAGTTTTTGAGATTGCATGACAGTTTGGAAAGCATTTTTACTTAGAAAAATTATTGCAGCGTGAGCAAATCAGAACATGGTTCCTTGCTCAAAAACTTTCAATGATTCTTAAGTGTGTCAAGCCCAAAAATTTACAAAAAGAAATGGAAGTGGGAAATTGGGTTTTTGCAGTTGGAAAAGGATTGGAGTTTGCACAATTTCTAGATGATGTTTGTCTTAGGTTGAATGAATTGGAATTGTGTTTGTCCAAGGTACACCAATCAGATTGGGAGATTTGAATTAGGCTTTGAAGAGATATTCCAATGAAAGAGATGACATAATGAAAGAGATATTCCAGCTGATTGAGGAGAGTTTTCATAGGTTGAATGATACCAGACAACCTTCTTTTGATAAGAGGGTAAAACTTTTAGAAACTGTTGCAAATGTTAGATTCTGTGTGGTAATGCTTGATCTCAAATTTGATGATTTAATATTCAAAATGTTTCAATGCTTGTTTGCCAAAATCAGAAAATATCATGCAGAGAATATTATATGAAATATGCTAACCAATTTTTTCGATGAATTAACACAACATAACCAGCACTTAGCCGACTTGATTAGCGTTAGCTCCAAATAGAAAACCAAACTTGAAATGAACTCACACCAAGAATGCACACTCAATCCCAATGAGGGATAGGTGTTGTCATATGGCGGAGGAGCTAAATGAAAATATTTGAAAGAAACTACTCAACGTCAAGAATGTGCACTCAAGATCCCACTGAGGGCGAGATGCTAACATATGACGGAGTGTTAAATTGAAAGCTAGAAATTGATAGGTGGATAACCGGCCGTGAGCCATTACAAACTAATTCATCCACTGCGGCGGGCATCCACAGAATTGTGGGGATTCACCACTATGAAGTGGGTATAAAAGTGTTACAATCAAATTATCCTCACTGGCGGTAAACTATCCAGGGGTAATTAATGTGAAAAACAACAAGTAATTGCAGAACTGGAAATGGTTGGATTAGTAATGCTTAATCTCAACCTTTACAAATTAAACTCTGCAGATTACAATTTACAATGATAGAGAATGAATCTAGGAAGAAAAGTATGAATTCTAACAATCATATAACACTCCAAAACTGAAGTATAAGACCAAAAACAGAGAACTATTACAATCTGATACTAAAATCTGAATTCTGGAAATTCAGACCAGCTAATAGAGAATATCATGAAATGCTCATAACTTGGTCAAATTACCTCCGAATGACGTGAAATCAGTTGCAAATGCTCCCTAGAGGATTGGCGCCCAAGTAGCAAACAAGAAACATTCACCAAAAACTCCAGTTTATTTGGCACGAATTCCAAAGCACCCTCAAATGGTACGGCCAAGCAAGGAGGTGCGATTTTGCAAGATAAAAAAAACCACTTCAAATTAAAATCTGAAACTTCATGGAGCTGGTCGCCTTGGATGGAGAAGAGGAATGGAAAAGTACCCACAACCAAAATAAAATCACTCCAAGAGCTGTAAGCAAAAACCAGCTTCAGCTGTAGATAGTCCAGCAACCCAAAACTGTAAAAATACTTAAGAAATTCTTCAATTTTTGATGCTCAATCTGCTAGTCTGATTTGAGAAGCAGAAATAATCCAACTAGGTGTTGTATTTCAAACACGAAATTGGTAAGGGGCTAGGAGGTAGCATCCTCGAAGCAAAATGTCCATTGTCATTTTGACAGCATAACAGTATGATAAACAGTAGATACCAAATGCTGGAGCAAGGCCTTCATTTTATAAAAAACTGAGAAACACTTCACTTTCCCAGGAGGAACGCCAAAAGTCACTTTTGAAATTCTTTTCAATTTTCAAAAATATAAATTCCTCATAAAGGTGGCGTCCACTTTCAAGGTGATAAAAATATTTCAAAAAAATAATAATTAATCACTTAATGAGGGCGTACCCTTCATGGCCCTCTTTTAAAACAACTTTAAGTTATCTCCTTAGGCCAAGGGGGTCAACAGAGAAATAAAACATTAATGCCCTTATTCAAAAATTTTCACCAAATAAAGCTTTTTTTTGAAGACAAAGCCTGAACATAAACAACTGCTCCAGCTGGAAGGATGACTAAGAATAGTCAACTGCACACTACCATAAATAGTATTTATTATAAATAGTAAATAACATGAAATGCCACAAAACTCCAACCCAGGAAACCCTAGTTTCTCCTCATTCCAGCCTACGAGTCCCCGGAATAGGCTGATGAACTGCAAGGCTAATCACTGATGAGAAGGGGACATTACAGTCCGCCCTCCTCGAGATTGCTTGTCCTCAAGAAACCGCAAACCAGGATGCTGTAAAATACCATCGCCTTCCCAAGTTGCATCTTCGATAGGCAAGTTCCTCCATTTGACCAAGTACTCCTTAATTGTTCTTCTCCTCAAGGAGCGCTCCCTAGTGTCAAGAATCTCCTCTGGAATCAACACCAACTGACCTTCCTCATCCAATGGAGGTAGTTCTGAAGTGGCCACCACATTGTGCCCAAGTGCCTTCTTGAGGCGAGACACATGAAAGACATTGTGCACTTTACAATCAGCAGGAAGCTCTAACTCATATGCCACTTCTCCAATTCTTTTGATGACCTTGAATGGACCATAAAATCGTGGCTTTAACTTCTCAGCACCACTTTTCTTGAGAGAAGATTGCCTATATGGCTGAAGTCTCAAGTATACCATATCTCCCACTTCAAAAGTCCGCTCAATACGCTGCTGGTCAGCGTACAACTTCTGCTGGTTTTGAGCATGCTGCAGATTCTCTTTTAAAGATTTCAAGATATCTTGGCTCTGTTGCAACATATCCTTTGCTTGTGGAGCTCTACTATCACCAAATACTAAATCAACAAAGTTAGGAGCATCATATCCATAAAGAGCCAAAAAAGGAGACATCTTAATTGACATATGATAGGAAGATTTATAACAATACTCTCCCAAATGAAGCCATTTAATCCAAGCTCTTTGCTGTCCTGACACATAGTTTCTTAAGTAGCCTTCTAACCACTTGTTGACAATTTCGGATTGCCCATCTGTTTGTGGGTGATAACTCGTGCTTGTAGTAAGCACTATCCCACTCAATTTAAAGATTTTCTGCCAAAAAGCACTTAGGAACTTGCTGTCCCTATCACTGACAATGGTCTTAGGCAATCCATGCAAACGGAAAACCTCTCTAAAAAACAACTCAGCCACTTGAGCTGCTGTAAAAGATGTTGTGACAGCATAAAAATGAGCAAATTTTGTTAATCTATCACAACAAAAATACAATCACGTCCTTGCACCTTGGGCAACCCTGTGATGAAATCCATGGCAATACTTTCCCATTTCTGATTCGGAATGGGCAAGGGCTGTAGCAGACCAGCTGGATAAGAGTGTTCATTTTTATTTCTTTGACAAATCGGACACTCTCTAATGTAGTTCAAGACTTCTTCTTTCAACCCTTTCCAAGTGAATCTTTCACGAATCTGCTTATAAGTCTTGAAAATCCCTTGATGACCAGCAAGGGGAACATCATGAAAATATTGTAGAATCTTCTTTTTAAGCTTAGATTCTTGCACTAAAAAGATTCTATCTTTATAGTAAATTATCCCATCAACCAACTTATACCTTTCATCAACCAAATGACCTTCTAGCAAGCTGGTTGCAAACTGATTTTTAACATAATCGGCAGCAATTAACTCCTTCCAATCTTGTCATAACCTCAAAAGTGATCAAGTAAATGAGGCCTTCTTGAAAGAGCATCACCACTATTATTTTTCCCTTGACAGGTCTCAATGTCATATGCTTCTGGAGCCATTTACCCACTTCTAACGCTTTCATTCAAATCCTTTTGCATACATAAATGCTTTTACATCACAAAATGCCTTACCACCTACTTCTACTAAGTATGACTAAATTTAGATGAAGCATGCATGATGGCAAGCATCTCTTTGTCATAAATGGAGTAAGTCATTCTCTCTAACTTTCAAAGATCTCAAGACAATGGGATGTTTGTCTTGCATTAGCACAGCTCCAACACCTTCACCTGAAGCATCACATTGTAATTCAAAAGATTTTGTAAAATCCGGAAGAGCCAACACTGGACATGTACTCATGATTTGCTTAAACTTATCAAAAACTTCTTGTGCCTTCTTAGTCCAAAGAAAAGCTCCTTTCTTTGTAAGATCTGTGAGAGGTGTTGCTTGATGAGAATATCCTTTCAAAAATCTTCTATAGAATCCACATAACCCTAAAAATCCTCTCAAATGAGAAATATTCTTTGGAGTTGGCTAATCAAGAATGGCTCTTATCTTTTCAGGATCAACTTTCACACCCTTTGAACTGATAATGTGGCTAAGATATAAGAGTTCTGTCATCCCGAACTCACACTTTGATTCTTTGGCGAACAAACATTCCGCCTCTAAAATACTAAGCACTTCTTCCAAATGCTTAAGGTGCTCTTCCCATGACTTACTGAAAATGAGAATGTCGTCGAAGAAGATGAGCACAAACTTCCTCAACTGCTGTCTAAAAATCTTGTTCATACAAGATTGGAATGTAGCTGGAGCATTTGTCAAACCAAAAGGCATGACAAGAAATTCAAAGTGCCCAAAATGGCATCTAAACGCTGTCTTCTCTATATCCGCCTCCCTCATTCTGATTTGATGATAGCCTGAATGAAGATCAATCTTCGAGAAGAACATAGCCCCATGGAGCTCATCAATAAGCTCATCAATCCTAGGGATTGGATATCTATTCTTGATGGTCTTCTGATTTAATGTGCGGTAGTCAACACACATACGCATTGTACCATCTTTCTTTTTGACCAGCACTACTGCAGAAGCAAAAGGACTCTTGCTTGGTCTAATGAAACCATTCTCCAACAGCTCCTTGATGGCTTTTTCAATCTCATCTTTCTGCTTCTTTGGATAACGGTAAGGTGTAGTCATAACAGGTTTTGCTCCCTCTTCTAACTTAATTACATGCTCAGAACCTCTTTCAGGAGGTCTTCCAGGAGGTAGGCTTCCAAAGACTTTGCTCCTCTTTGAAAGTAAGGCTTGAATATCAGGGTGATATTGCCTTTTCTCCTCCACTGGATCAGCTGGTAGAACCAAACACTCAGCAGCCCATTCAACCTGATCGTGACAGATCAGCCTTTCCATCCTCTTCAAAGACACAATTCGAGGGCCCCCATTTGACATCCCTCTTAGAACAACCTTCCTTCCATTAGACTGAAATTTAAGCTCCATAGTTTGCAAATTCAATGTGATCTCTCCAAGAGATCGCAGCCATTGTATGCCTAGCACAACATCAGTGTCTCCAATTCCCACCACATAAAAATCATCTTTAATCTCATAATTTCCTAATTGCATAGAGAGGTTAGGAATCTTCCTCGTGCAAGACATAGTAAACCCATCTGCAACCATTACCTTGAAACCATCAAATTCCTCAGTCTTCAAACCCTTCTTGGCAACTAATCCTTCATCAATAAAATTATGAGTTGCTCCAGTGTCAATTAGGGCAACAATCCTCTGTGAATTCACAACTCCATGAACTCGAAAGGACTCATTTTTTTGAAAACTTGATAGTTGTACAAAAGCACTACCATCTCCCACCTCTTCGGACTTCTCTTCTGGATCTTCTTCACCTTCACTACCTGCTGATTCGTATTGCTGATCAGATGAATCAGATTCTGATCCATAATCAGAATAGCCCTCCATTCGATTTTCTTTGCCTCTTCCATAGCAACGGTGACCCTTAACCCAAGGTTCACGGCAAGTGTAACAAACTCCATCTTTTCTAAGCTGTTCTTTGAGCTCTTCTTACAATCTTGGTGGGAACTTCTTGGGCAGATTTGAAGAATGTTTTTTATCTTTCTTATGGCTGAATGGTTTTGAATGAAACTTAGGCCTTGGGGCTGCCAACTCCATACTCCTAGCTTTCTTGATAGCTTCATCTAATGTTGGTGGATCAAAAGCTTTGACCCAACCCTTCAAAGGCTCCATTAAACCTTTAGCAAAAAGAACCACAAGTCTTCTTTCAGTAATGTTAGGCACCATTACTGACAACCTCTGAAAATCAGCCACATAGTTTTCTAATGATCCTTGCTGTTTCAATTGTGCCAATTCTCTGAATCTCAATTCTGGATCTTTGGTATCAAATTTTTCAATCAACTTATTGGTAAACTCACCATATGTGCGAATAAGGTTATGGCCAAGAGTGACCAAACCATGAGTCCACCATTCATGAGCTATCCCATCCAAATGCAAAGTAGCAAATTTGATAGCACCTTCTTCCGACATGGGTCTGAGAGAGAGGTAGTTATCTAACTTCTGCACCCATGATCTGGCTGTACACTTATTACTACCATCAAAATGCTCCATAGTAATCTTTCCCAATGCTTGGTAGAAATCATTCCTAGGTGCCATAGGAGGTCGATGCTCATTCCTTCCTCCATTTCTCCGACTCCTTTGATTCATGAATTGATCAAAGGTCCAAGCATCTCTCAAATCGAGAGGTAAAGAAGCGTACTCCATGTAAGCTTGACGTGCATCATCAGCAAAGGTTGGTGCAGCTTCAACCTATTGTTGCTCTTCCCTTGGTGTAAAGACGGGAAAAAGGGGTCTAGAGGATGACCCACTAGGAATTGCAGCATGCTGTCCCACAATTCTGTCTCTTGTATTCACCTCAGGACTGCCATTATTATTATTCCCATTAACTCCACTGCTTTCTCCAGTTGAGTTATTTTGGGGCTGAATGATATTCTGAGCTGCTTGCTGGTCCAATTTGGACAATAGACGGGACATCATGTCTATCATCCCATCAAACTTCTTCTCAACTCTGTCCCTCTCTTCATTAGCTTGCCTTATAGCGTCTGACATTATTTCAACTGTCTGTTCAATTTCTTCCATTGACTTTTCTGAACCTTCCACTGTTTTGCCAAGATCTCTTAGGACTTTTGAAAAGGTCTCTGCTTCTGGAACTGGTGGAAACTGATGCCGAGGTCTGGCCTGACTTCTGGTGAATGGCCTAGTGACTCTGTCACTCATCAGATACACAACTGCAAATTGCCACAGGATGGCAGGGTCTTCTGCTCTGATACCACTGAAATATGCTAACCAATTTTTTCGATGAATTAACACAACATAACCAGCACTTAGCTGACTTGATTAGCGTTAGCTCCAAATAGAAAACCAAACTTGAAATGAACTCACACCAAGAATGCACACTCAATCCCAATGAGGGATAGGTGTTGTCATATGGCGGAGGAGCTAAATGAAAATACTTGAAAGAAACTACTCAACATCAAGAATGTGCACTCAAGATCCCACTGAGGGCGAGGTGCTAACATATGACGGAGTGTTAAATTGAAAGCTAGAAATTGATAGGCGGATAACCAGCCATGAGCCATTACAAACTAATTCATCCGCTGCGGCGGGCATCCATAGAATTGTGGGGATTCACCACTATGAAGTGGGTATAAGAGTGTTACAATCAAATTATCCTCACTGGCGGTAAACCATCCAGGGGTAATTAATGTGAAAAACAACAAGTAATTGCAGAACTGGAAATGGTTGGATTAGTAATGCTTAATCTCAACCTTTACAAATTAAACTCTACAGATTACAATTTACAATGATAGAGAATGAATCTAGGAAGAAAAGTATGAATTCTAACAATCATATAACACTCCAAAACTGAAGTATAAGACCAAAAACAGAGAACTATTACAATCTGATACTAAAATCTGAATTCTGGAAATTTAGACCAGCTAACAGAGAATATCATGAAATGCTCATAACTTGGTCAAATTACCTCCGAATGACGTGAAATCAGTTGCAAATGCTCCCTAGAGGATTGGCGCCCAAGTAGCAAACAAGAAACATTCACCAAAAACTCCAATTTATTTGGCACGAATTCCAAAGCACCCTCAAATGGTACGGCCAAGCAAGGAGGTGCGATTTTGCAAGATAAAAAAAACCACTTCAAATTAAAATCTGAAACTTCATGGAGCTGGTCGCCTTGGATGGAGAAGAGGAATGGAAAAGTACCCACAACCAAAATAAAATCACTCCAAGAGCTGTAAGCAAAAACCAGCTTCAGCTGTAGATAGTCCAGCAACCCAAAACTGTAAAAATACTTCAGAAATTCTTCAATCTTTGATGCTCAATCTGCTAGTCTGATTTGAGAAGCAGAAATAATCCAACTAGGTGTTGTATTTCAAACACGAAATTGGTAAGGGGCTAGGAGGTAGCATCCTCGAAGCAAAATGTCTATTGTCATTTTGACAGCATAACAGTATGATAAACAGTAGATACCAAATGCTGGAGCAAGGCCTTCATTTTATAAAAAACTGAGAAACACTTCACTTTCCCAGGAGGAATGCCAAAAGTCACCTTTTGAAATTCTTTTCAATTTTCAAAAATATAAATTCCTCATAAAGGTGGTGTCCACTTTCAAGGTGATAAAAATATTTCAAAAAAATAATAATTAATCACTTAATGAGGGCATACCCTTCATGGCCCTCTTTTAAAACAACTTTAAGTTATCTCCTTAGGCCAAGGGGGTCAACAGAGAAATAAAACATTAATGCCCTTATTCAAAAATTTTCACCAAATAAAGCTTTTTTTTGAAGACAAAGCCTGAACATAAACAACTGCTCCAGCTGGAAGGATGACTGAGAATAGTCAACTGCACACTGCCATAAATAGTATTTACTATAAATAGTAAATAACATGAAATGCCACAAAACTCCAAGCCAGGAAACCCTAGTTTCTCCTCATTCTAGCCTACGGGTCTCCGGAATAGGCTGATGAACTGCAAGGCTAATCACTGATGAGAAGGGGACATTACATTATAACAGCAATGCAAACTATTTTGTCTTTGATCATAGATGAGAAGGATGATATCTCTAAGCACTTGTTATCTAACTTGTTGGCTATTTGGAGGAAGGAGCAGGTTGTCTCACCTATAGCTCACGAGTTATCAAAAAGTTAAGCATAAAATTGAGAAGATTAAATACCAATTGACTGAAGATGAATTGATTTCTTTGGGTTTACAGGTTACAGGATCTCCTAAAATGAGCAAGAACCAATTGAGAAGAGAGCAACATTGTTTCACATGCTAAGGTGCTTGCACACCTAGTCACTGGGAACAACAAAGAAGGTGAGTTAATGACTCCTACCACATGTTCATTGCAGCCAAGTGATGATGTGAACAAAGAAGAAACTGAGACAATAGACTTTGAAGAAAATGTCTTATTTCAAAGGGTATGCATGGCAAAGCCCCAAAATGATTCCATTGAAGTGCATGCATTTTCATATGTTGAGGATTTGTTTAATGAAGATGACAAAACAACAGCCTTGGCTACAAATTCAGATCATTCCAGTAAGGATAATGAGACATATAGTGACATTGACAACACCTTTTAAAGAATCATGTGTTCTTCCAAGCAGCAGTTCACTAATGCATGATTATGTCATTCATAAGGAAGTTTTGGAAGCTAAAATAATGAACTTGTAAAATGCCAACTATGATGAAGAGCCAGTTTGGGATGAATTTTCTTCTGAACAAAGGGCTGTCTTAACCAAAGCATGAATTATGCAACGAGGATGATGTAGAGGTAGCTGATTTTGAGAGGCATGTCCTTGAAGACAAATCAGAAAATTTATTGTATGAAGCTGATTTTGATCATTGGCCCAGTGAGTCACATAATTTGAAGAAACAGTTGAAAGTTATTGAGGACAAGATTGTTGCAGCATTAACATATTTTGATGATACACACAAGTTCATTGAAGATCTTTGTTGGAAGGCCCAAGTTGAAAAAAGGAAGAAAGGGGTTGAAAGAGTGTGATGAGCCCTGCTGGCTCTCAACTCAAAACCCCAATTTTCTTAAGTCTTTTAGTGTTATTTAGTTTTTTAGAGAAAGTTTGATAGACAGAAGAGAAGGGGCGCACAACATAAATGCTCATAAAATGTAAATTTGCACTATTTTCTTCAGAATGAAAGTGTAGATTGCATTATTTAACTATGACAAATAGATTGCAAATGATAAACATACCAGGATATCTCCAGATTATTTAATTAAAGAAATTAGCCAGTTTGACAGCTGAAAATGATGAAATCAAGCAAATAAGCACGCCCATGCTCCAGATCTGACTTCTCCCACTCCAAAATGAGATACAATGCCCTGGTAGAGGTAGACGCCAAGATAGAAGCACAAAAAGGAACAAAGAGGAAGGCGTTTCAATTACTTCCTTCACACACCTTTCCAGAATGCACAAATCCCAAGGTAAGCCGTACGGCCAAGGCAAGAATAGGTAGTATCCCTGCTGGAAGCCTCTGAATCTGAAGAAGGATGTGCCACAAGGAAGAAACCCTTTCTTATTGCAAACAACATGAATCTCAATATATGTTCTCTGTTTGAATCTGTAGAACCTCTGAATGAAGCTCTCAACTGCACTGATTCGATTGATATTTCACAATCTCAAGAGTGCTCAACACTGAAGAGGTGTCGTTCTTCCATGGAAAATTGTTCAAACCCTGATCACAGGAGAATGCACAGGAAATAGCACAAGGCAAAGTCGAAATTGTCAAAAGGTGAGTTTCTCATTGCCAGAAATGCCCTTTTATGCAAAGGCACGAATCCCAAGAAAATATGCCACTTTTGGATATTAAAATCTTTTAAATAATATTTAATTCATTTCAATAGTATATGAATTAAATACTTGGGTGCACTTTATTCATTTAAGTGATTTAAAATATTAAATCAATTTTAGAGAATATTTAAGTGATTTAAAAATATAAAGTCAATTTGACTTTATAATTAAATATTAAATCAATTAATAATTAAATCACTAAAAAACCCATAACTCACTCAAAACACCATATAATCCTGTGCCGTCAGAAGCAGTCGACTCCTACACTGCCAATGCCTGCTGTGAACCAGTCACTGGGCTCTGAAAACCAGAACGATCAAACTCTCCAGAAAGTACCACTGACCCTCTAACCAATCCAGCTAGCCCACAAGGGTCTAATAAAGGGCTAACACACTGTTCCCGAGAACTGTCTAGAGAGGGGACATCACAAAGAGGATCCGGTCTTGCAAATTTGTATGTAGTTAAAGAAGCCTTGGAAACAATGAAATCATATTACTTGCAATTGATTTCAGATAGGGATCATGCTATTAAGTTTGTTGAAGACAAGGAGAAAGAGGTTGATCAAGTTTGGCTCCATTTTCTCTCTACAAAGCTGGAAATCAGTCATCTATTGCAGCTACACCCAAGGAACAAGAATCTAACACAAGGACCATGGAAGTCAAGCAAATTGAAATAATTGAAGGGATTGATGAGCTTCACAGGGATTGCAATTTGGAGTCAAGCTACCTTTGGAAACATAAAGATTAATGTAGAAGTGATGGAATATTGCACAATGATTTCATCATTCCTTGTACTACAGAGATTCAAAATGTTGATAGTCTATGGGAAGAGCATCAAGAGTGCAATCTCACTAGGTCAAAGAAGCAATTTTATTATGATGCTTGTGGTAATCACAAGATATGGGATCCGGGGTGAGGTTTTCAGTCTTGAGATAATATCTCAGAATTGGTATGGTTGATTTCCAGGGACTGAATGGATAAAGAATAGTTTCTATCATGGTTGGCCAGACAATAAATCAAGTTCGAGTAATGTGTGTAGTTATGCGATCAAGAATGACAAGATTTTGATTGGTGATCCTCTTGATAGACCACCTGACAAAGAAGGAAGAATTGAGGTTGTAGTTTACCCATGGAATGTGATGATTCATGAAGACTTCCTCATCTTGAAGACTCTTTTTTTGGTTGGCATATGGAATGAATTCAAATGTACATATTTGAGTTTGCCAAGAAGTAGGAAAAACCTTCCCCATGG
Source organism: Sequoia sempervirens (assembly GCA_007258455.2). Lineage (NCBI taxonomy): Eukaryota > Viridiplantae > Streptophyta > Pinopsida > Cupressales > Cupressaceae > Sequoia > Sequoia sempervirens. Next base: position 58,106 of record VDFB02071480.1, on the reverse strand, counting down.
CAAGTCAAGAAGATGGGAGGCACACTTTCCTATGTAGGAGGAAACCATTATGCATATCAAAGTACCACAACCCAATCTAGGTGAAGCCACCTTCTTGTGGAGTATTTTTGCTGAAACTCATCAGATTGGTATATTAGAAGTTTATGATGACAAAGGAACTATTCTATACAGGCAAGATTTCAGATGTGGAGTAGCTGTTAACTTTCCAATCAGCCAACACATGAATTTTGTTACTTGCATACAAAAGGATTGACAAGTATTCCCAGCCAATTAGTGGAGAACTTTTCTGTTAGAGTTGAATGGTAGAGGTAATCTAGTCTTTGGATAAGTTCTTTCAATCTTTTCCATGTTCACACATCCTATGTTTTTAGGGGTAATTTTTTATGACGGCTGTTTCCCTTGCATTTCCACATTGATTACGACAACATCAATTTATGGGTAGATAGATTTTGAGTACTTACAGGTTTATTTGTAGTAGGGTGTGGGAGAATTTTAAGATTTGGTGCAATTATTTCTAGTTTTCACCTTGGTGAGTGAGTATTACTATAGTCATTTTATGATGTTGGTATATATATCTTTAGATGATGCTTTGATGATTGCAATTGGTTGGGTGAGTTTGTGATGTCCCCATCCTAGTTAGTGCAGCTGGATATGTGGTTAGCCTATCATCCTGGTCCTTGTAGGCTGACAGATATGTGTAGAGGATCAATTGAGGCAGTTACCCGGTGTTCAGGAGCTTCATTCTTTCAGTTGATTCAGGTTGGGCCTTCGCAGAGTCGTTCGGAGAGGTTTTTCAGATACTTACTATTTTTAGTAAGTCAGGCAGGCGGAAGCTGCTATTTTTGGCAGGGCACTTGGTTCAGCTGGTCAGCTCAGATTCGACCCAGTGCATTAGTTTGTTGGTCAGATGGAAAAATAACGGAGTATTTAATGATTTATTAAATAATTAATATTTTGACTTTATATTATAAAGTCACTTTATTAATGTATTTAAATATTATGATAATGGCGTATTATAAAGTATTTTAATACTTTATAATAAAGTGGCATAATTAATATAATGAATAAGTATTTATTCATTAATGATGGGGGCGCCAATTATTAAGGATTTTTCCTAAGTCCAAACAGGCGAATTTAATCATTTATTTAAATGATTATTAAAAAGAGGGTTTGGTCAAATTTCTCAAGAGGGGTATATATTGACTGCCAAGACAAATCGAACTCTTAGGTGATGATTATTCAATTTGTCTTCTTTTTGCTTTGAGCATTGAAGTTTGCAAAACCTAGGGTTTCAGCAGACGTTTGATTTTGAAGAATGATACCTCTTCAAGATCTGGCATACTGAGACTGTGAAATACCAGTTGAAGCTTGTCGCACTCGGTGACTTCATACAGAGGTTGCAGTTGAGCTTTATTGATCGATTTAGGAAGATTCTATCAGAGGTTATTCATCAGTTATTGGTGGCGCATCATTTGAGATTATTACATAGAGATCTGGCACTTCCTTATTAAATCCGTACCATATTGAATGCTGCTGGTTGGCCGTACTTTCTTGTACCAGCTAGGGCCGTACTTCTTCATCTGGAGGATACGCCTTCATCTTTGGCCTTCTGCCTGCTGTAGTATGGGCGCCTAAGTATTCTGAAGCTTTGGGGGTGGGATTTGGAGTTTGGTGATTGCTTTTTGACTTGGGCCGTACATTTCTTATCTATTCTCTGGTGGCTGCAAGAAAATCAGGTTCCATTGAAATAAAGTCGTATTTCCTTCATATGTTCAATTTTATATATTGTATGTGCTCTGGAAACTTAATAAATATATGCGCCTACATCTTCTGAGCATTATCAAAGCATATTTACTGTCTTTTGATTTATTATGAATTTTTAAAGCATTTTTAGAGCAAAATCGCAGCTTCTTGTTTATTGTCAAAAAACCTCAAAAACACAAAAAATACAAAACGATCAAAAATCAGAATTTGCAGTTAGGGTCTTGGGTTGAGAGACACCTGGTCTCTTACAGAGTTGGTGTGCTTAGGACCGCCTTTATGACACTTGGAGGTTGTGTCAATGAGCATTCCGAGGATAGCTAATTTCAAAGTTGATACTGCTGTTACCTTCTATATCAGCCACTTGTTAGGGACTAATTTGCATCACTTTTGGGACTCTATGATGAGAGATGTGGAGGTCCATGCTCTCTTGTTGAGGAGATTGTATTTCTTGTTGCCTAGAATTGTGTTAGGTAGTGGAATTGTAGATGTGGACCTTACTGAGATGCCTTGGAAGGAGATTTTTCATGGTATAGATTTTAGTTTTCACAGGTATTTCAGTTTAGGTTTAGAGGATGATTACATTTTTGGGTCACTGGAGAGGAGAGAGCAGACTTGGCATGATGGATTTATAGTTTTAATCAAAGTGGTGCAACGTCAGCATGGTGGGTCTTTCTAGAGATTGATTTGGGACCTTGGGATCACATTTGGATTCAGTTTGGTTCAGCCAAGTAATTTTGAGGTTGTGCTGGCATTGCTTGAGTCCCAAGCAATCTTTGGGGAGGGCTAAGTGTAATGTCCCCATTTTCTGTCACTTTAGCATTGTGGTTAGCTTCGGCTTTCTTGGTGACTGTCTGAAAAGTATAAATTAAAAGACAATATAAATTAATTATTTATAATGTGAGTATAAAAGTGACTTAAGTGTTGAAAATGTTAATTAATTAAATAAAGTCACTTTTCAGAACAATAAGGTTTATTATTTTAACAAAGGGGTGATTCAAATATTAAATTCCGAAAAGTTCCCGAAGAGTTTATAAAAGGGTTGAAGTGGTTCATTTCGTTCATTGGGAATTTTGTATACATCTCTTTGGATATTTGTGCCTGTGGCTAGATTTCACACCTGAGGGGCGAAAACCCGAACGGGTTTCCTAACGGATGAAAACTTGAAAGATAGTGTGATTCCATCTAGGGATTGATTTTGTGCTAAGATTTTGTAAATGGGGATGAAAATCCTCGTTTCAGATTTAGAAGCAAATCTAAGCAGGGTTCACATTTGTGCTTAAAGAGATTCACAGGTTTGGCATTTGGATTCAACGGTTGAGTTAAGAAATCTGAGAAGTCTTTTTCAGAGACAAATTTCAAAGTTTTGAGTATATAAGGTATGCAGAGTTAAAGTATTAAATATTGTTTAGGCAGTCTTTGTATGAGCCGAACTACTCCAACGCCATGCAGTTTGAAGGTAACCATACAATATCAAATGGTCGATGGTATTAGTGTAAGTGGGCTGCATTGCTAAGACTTTCCAAGCTCATGTGTTGAATTGTAAACTGCCGTATGATTCCCATTAAGTTTGTACAGTCCATAAGGGAGTCAATATGCAAGCTTGTCGTACAATATAAATGGGGATGATGGAATTATTTTTGAAGCTTATCTGCCTTTCTAAGCCGTATTGAATATTTCTAAGTTGACTGTACATTCCCCAGAGAACTTGTACATCTCTATTTTGAATTGCAGCTATATAAAAGGGGACGGTACATCTTATTTGCTTTGCTAAAAGTGACGTGGAGGAAAAGTCAAGTAAAAAAAGAGGTACAATTTGAACATTCAAGCACTAGCTTCATCTTTGGCTGTCGTCGTACCATCTCTTTTGGGAGAGCCATACAAGTTTAAATAAGTTCCTTCATATTTGGAGTCTACCATACCCTTTATTCATGCCGTACAGTTCTTGTAGTGCAAAATATGGGCCGTACAATATAACTGGAGTTATTGAAGGTGAAACAGGTCAAGAATGAATACTTTCTATATATGCAATTTATTCATAAAATATATTCTGTTATACTTGAAACTGCAATTTGTCTAAATGTTAATTGTATGACTGTAAGTGAATTTGAAAATCAATTTCAAAATCTGGAAACTGTTTTTTGTGATGGTTTATTGTAATTTTCTTTTTCAAATATTATCAAAGTGAAATAGAGAGAAAAAAATTATATTCAACTTAGAGGTTTGCAACTGTTTGACAAAATGTCAACAAAGCGAACAGTAAAATATTGCAAAATTTTGGGGGGTATCTTACAAAGATGTCTTGGGGTTCATCCATGGCCCGCCTCAAGAACCTTGGTGAATTTGGGCTGGACTTGGGCAAACCTAGGTGTACTCATGGTGGCTCATTCAGAAAAAAACAAGATAAAAGCATTCTTTAACATTTTTAAAAACAAAAAGTGCGTCAACACCTAATTTTGCCCTAAAGTGAGGGATCTTAACCTCTTTTGCCTCATTTCACAAATATAAGTGAGTAAAACAACATTTTTGCCTCTAAGCCACCATTGTTGATTTTTAAAGGTTGCAGCATTTTTCTTCAAAGGTGAAGGTTATAGGAGAGAAAAACCTACACTAATAGGAGAGAAAAAGCAGCATGGGGAATATTGATCTAGCAAAGGTGAGTGAATATTGCAAATTTTTTCAGGTTTTGAAGAATTTTTTCAAGATTTTTCAAATTTTTTACAAAATATTTTGAATATTTTTAAAAGCCTCTTAATATTTTATACATAATATACGGGTTATAATGTTGATTTAAAAAAAAAAAAATTAGGTTTGTAAACTTAATTTTTGTTCTGTTTTGTTATTTCATACATACTGGTTGGTAGGTCTCGTTTAGTTGCCCCACGACTAGAGAGCTCATTTTAAATTTGATGCAGTGTCACCTCTTTGCCAACATATAACCATGATTGATCAACCTTTTGGTGGTGGGGGTTATAATTGGCATTGTAGTCAATATGAGAATGAGTAGAAGAGCTAGTATATTTGAGTGAAAGCTCAATTGTGTGCTATTACTGGCTTAGGAATAAAAATTTGTCTAAGGCCAAATAAAAAAAGGATTGCCAAAGCAACAAATATTGGGATATATCAAAGAACAAGAAGATGTCGAAATGGTAAGTGACACAACCAAGATAGGAAATAGTACATCCTCTTTTCGAGAAAGAATCACATAAACCTCCTTGTGGCTTAACACAATCAACTGATCCACATCCTTTCATACCACCATCATCTTCTCGAGAAGAGAATACCCCCTTTCAATCTCATAAAAGAGGCCTATTGGAAAAACCCTTCAAAAATAAGGCAAGGGAGGTTGCAAATGAAAGCATTGCTCATTGCATTTATGGCAGTGGGTTTCTTTTCAGCATTGTTAGATCACCATAATGGTAGGATATAGTGACAACAATTGTCAATGCACTTGCTGATTACATTATTCTTGGGTATGAAAAGATGTGCAACACCTTATTGGCCAGGAAGAAAGCTTCCATGGAGGCATCATTGAGAGCAGTACAAGACACATGGCTTGAAATAGGAGTGTCCATTTTTGATGGATTGCAAAAATAGACCACTAATTAATGGCATTGCAGTGCCCCCTAAAGGGGCAATTTTTTGAAGGCAATAGATTGTGAGAGGCAAGTGAAGGATGCAACCTTCATTGCCATAATCATATAATCCATTAAGATGGTAGGCTTGAAAACATTATCCAAGTCATAATAGACAATGCTAAAAATTATAGGGTAGTTCGTTCAATAGTGGAGGGTACATATGGGCATCTGTTTTGGACAATATATGCCATTCAATCACTCAACTTGATATTGCAAAAGATTGACATAGAGATCAAGTGGGTCAAAGTATCTACATGGAGGGCTGGAGGCCAAGGAGATTCAAATGTTTGGGACAAATCATCATAAGTCACAAGCCATCTTTAGGACCTTCTCCAACTTGGAGTTGTTGAAGATAATTTTATCTTTTAGTATATTTTTTAAAATTTTAAATTTTGATGTCATCTACTTTTCAATTATTAATTTGTTTTATATTTTACACTATGTTAAGTTGTCAAAACTTGATTCACATTACACACAATTGTCTTGAGACAACTTGTGAAGGTGCGAGAGATATTGAGTGCCAAGGTCATCAACAATCTTTCGAGTGTATGGAGGTAATCAAGTAAAAGAGCCCAAAAAGTTAAAGCTTTGATCCTAGATGATGAGTGGTGGGATCATGTGGAAAATGTTTTGGGTTTCACTAAGCCTATCATGAGTATGATTAGGTATGTTGATATAAATCAACCACATTTGGATTAAATTTATGATGAGTAAGGACCATAATAGAAACCAAGGAGCACGACTGCACATAAGCTTTTTCAAAATAGTGCAAAAGATCATTCTTGACTATTGGAACAAGATGAAAACAATTTTGCATCTTCTAGCATTTGCTTTGTCCCCAAAGTTTTATAGCACAGAGATATTTTCCTTTCTAAGAAGAGTGGCAGCTTATAGAGATGAAGAGGTTGCTACTGGGTACAAGATTGCATTCAAAAGATTATTCCCAGATGTAGATATATGGAGTGTTGTCTTGAGTAAGCATGACCACTTCTTATCCTCAAAGAATCATGATGTTTGTGCTCTTTGAGAGAAGTACAAAAAAGATGTTCATGAATGGTGGTACCTACATGGCCAAGTCTCTATTTACTTGCAGCCTCTTGTGATAACAATTCTATCTCAAGTGTGCATCTTTTTTATTTTTTAACTTACTCATTTTTCTTTCACTGCTAGATATTATTTTTTATGTTTTATAATTGTAAGTTTGTATGTAAATTCAATAGGTTGTGAGTTCTTCAACTGAGCAATATTGTAAGTTTGTATGTAAATTCAATAGTTTGTGAGTTCTTCAACTGAGCAATATTCAATAGGTTGTGAGTTCTTCAACTGGAGTATATACTCCTTTATCCTCTCAATTAAGTGCAAATGATTGGGTGCAAACAAAGCTCAGTATTCGGTCTTTGTGCAGTCCAACTTGCATCTTTTGTCACATAAGAGATTGATTACAATGGGGTTGATGAGGAATTGGGATCTAACTCTTGAGTGTGCCAACTTAGATGCTATTGTTGCACAACTTGCTGAAGTCTCTATAGATGAGGCAGTTTCTATATATGGCATGGCTAGTGGGAGCGGCAATGTAGCTGATTGTAGTTCAAATGAAATTGAAACAATGAAGAACAATATGAAAATTATTGAATAGTGATTGTAATTTCATTTTGTATTGACATTTGACAAATCATTGAATTATAAATTTATATTTTCTTTTTTGCAAATTATGAGGTATTTAAATATTTCGTTTATTGACAATTTGGAGCATTAGTGTTTTAATAATTTTAATTTTTTTTAATATACATACACACAGAAATTCGTACCTCTACCCATGAAAAAATGTCGTATAGGCGTACTAGAACACCAAAACTGTACCCGTCCCTATACTAGGACCGATAACTTTAGGAAATTTTCGAACTATAATTTTTTTCAAACATTCATATGATAACATTGATAAGGCATTCATCAAATACATTACAAAACATTATTGCATAACATTAGAGCTGAATTAAGATTTCACATGAGAGTGGACACAAATTAACAAAAATTCATTCCTTTCATTGTCAATGTACATATATGTTATAACAAAAACTACAGCAAAATGCCCAAAGGATGTGGTCTAGGAGTTGTGATGGGTTATTATAGAGAGAGACCATGTTTCAAATCTTGGTGGGGGTAGAGCCCGTGTGTTGAGTGTGGAAGTTTGACTAATATTATCTTTGAAAAAATGGAAAAAGCCAATGTCTTGTAGCTTCCTTGGTGAAATAAAATAACTAAAATGAGCATTTTCCATTCTTAGAAAACTATGTCTTCATAAGTTAATTAATACAAACCGCATGCTGTCATTCTAGCTAAAGGATATGTTCAGAGGACATTCCTTTTGTAATAGACTTCACAAAGGCATGATAATTTTTTTTCTTTTTAATCAGTATTTTGTTATCTCTTGTAGTCCTTGCTTGTGCATCAACACATGGTACATACACATCAATTATACACAGTCCAAAATCCAAATATCAACAAATGAACATGGAATAAACACTGTTATGTAATATGTTAAGAAGCTATCACAAAGACATTTGGAATGCTTCTAGATGGGGTTTGGCTCCTGGGAGAGTGATGTGATACCCCCTTTTCTTTCATTTTTGTGTATATTTTTTAATTGCTTTTTTCTAGACTAGGCCATAGCTACTGCCCCCAACGCTTCCTTAAATTTTTTTGATGTCTTGGGAACAGTTTTTGCTTTTTCAAATAATTGGGATGGGAACATGTTTTCTATTATAATTAAAAACATGCTTTATTTCCTGTTGAGGCAATCTTTCATTATAAGATTTGGCTTTTCACAGAAACAACTTTCGTTTTCCTTATATTTTAGGGTGTGAAATGTATCTTTCTTTCCTTTTGTCTCAAGCTTTTGTAACTTCTTCTGCTATTACCTTGACTGTTTACTTTTGCCTTTTAATCTGATTGCAAGTACTTTATCTAAATTTTCCTCATCATTATAAACAACAATTCTACAAGCTCTTCAAAGTCAACTTTGGTTGCAACCATTTTTTTATTATTATGTCTTCAGTCTGCTTCTTTAGAATTTGCTGTTTGGGTTGAGTATGCCTATGATTAGCCCACAGAAAACAGAATAAACAAAATACTTGATAAAATTTGTATTGAATTGTCTGAGTCATCACGTATTAGAAAAACATTTTTTTAAAGCTTAAACTCCAAGGTTGAACCATTCTAACTGGACACATTAAATTCCAGGTTAATTAAACATAAAGTTAAACTACAATTGACTTTAAGAGTCATGTCAAACATGCATTTAATACTAGCAGTAACACCTAACATGAAGTAATCTACTATCCCTAGATACAAAATGAATATTAACTTTTAATAAGCCTGCTTGCACTGCCTTCCCATATATTTCATTTGATAATGCCATAATTTCTGTTAAACTTTTTGTTGAGAAAATTATCTCACTAATAGCATAGAACATTTGGCAACCAATTATGTTCACAGCTTCTGTGTTCATGCTATCTTCTGTTATTTTAATTTTGTTTTGGCTCCTGCTGTGTCTGGAGAGAAGGAATGCCCAATAATAATGCTCACTTTTAGGCAAAAGCAGTGTTGCCATTGGTTTTGGACCTTTATGTTAAGATGGATATTTGCATTTTAAGAATTAGAAGAGGCTTTCAAATAATGACATGTGGTCCATGACTACAGTTAACATCTTATTCAAATGGAGAGTCAGGTTTGGATCATCCTCACGTGCCAGCGTTGTTGATCTTAATGTTGGCAGCACAAATCTCAAATGTTGGAATCTGCTTTCAAATTCCCCAAAAAGTGATTTCATATGCAAACTATTTCCATTACAAATTTCCTCTCACTCTGTTTGGATCAACTACAAGTGCAAAACTGAAAAATTCATCGTTAGATGATAAGCAAAGAAGCTCAGGAAACAGCAATTGTGAGGAGATGGTTGCATCATTGTCTGAAGTTCCAAATGAGGAAGAGGGCAATGACATGGGCCTTAGAAGTGATGAAAACATTGGAAGTGAAACAAATGAATCAGGAGCAAATATCAAGGCTCTAAATATGGAGGATAGATCCCCAAACAAATTGTTAAATTGCGAAGCATCAGCAAATCTTTCTGACATGTCTGAAAAGGTGAAAGAGAAAGGTTATTCTTCATATCAAAGTGAGATCCTATATTCAGTTGCAAATATTCTCAAGACGGTTTCTGGGACTTGGTCTTTGATTAAGCAAAAGGGATTAATTGGCGTCCTCAGGAATTTGGGGTGAGAATCTTTCCTTTATCTTTTCTTTTGTGCACTCTGACCTCTTAGATTAGCTGCAGACTCAAGCATTGGTAAATTATTGGGCACATGTATCATGCTTATTATCGTGTGCATGTATGCAATTTAATTCCTTTTATTTGCGTCACTGTTAATGCTTTTTGAATGTCTTGAAGCTTATACTAAATGGTGTAAACCTAATAAATGAGTACACACCCACCTTAATATCAGGTGGGTTGGTATATAATCAAGTGTTATAGGTGCAGTATTTTATGGATGGGGTATAGGTCATTGTAATCCATTTTTTTGTTACTTTGTCTTGTATGTTTCTTTTGCTTGGAATTTCTTGAAGTATATTCTCACAATTTGATTGGAAAATAGTGAGTGCAGAGAAGCATTGCGAAAGATTGAAAGAAATTTTGAAGAGCCTATCTCAGTGATATCTTTTGCTTCTCTTTATATACGTTCCATTTATTTCTTACTTAAGCTTTGGGCCAACTTGAGGCCTAGAGGCTGCCAACAAATATCTCCATCTGGAATAGATGCATCACAGTGCATTCTGAAAAAAATAGAGAATACAATAAAAAGAATGAGAAATTGTTTTCTTGGGTTATCTGAAGAACAGGAGCTGCGCATACTTGAGCTTAATGCTCTCATTTATATTTTGAGGTTTTCCTTGTTAGGAGTAAATGTACCTTTTGTATTTAAAAGATTGACATCTTTAGTTTGTTCTGCCGAGCTTCTCTATAGAGGGGATGGATTGACTCATTCTTCCTTTTTATGGAAAGTCAAGAAATCACTTTCTGATGAGAATACCAAATCATTATGTTTCCTAAAATTTGTTCAAGAACTACCTGAACACTTTTCCATACAGTCCATTCCCCTGGGAGAAGAACTTGAAGAGATTAGAGCAGTTTTAGTTGTTCCAAATAGTTGTTATGAGCAACCTTTTAAGTTTGTCCCTGGATTGCCTATTGGAATCACAGTACACATGACATTACATAATGTAACAAGTAAGTGCAGCATTTGGTTGGTAATGGTTTTGGGCGAATCAATTCAGTATGATCTCGTAGATGTCAGTGAATTTCAAGGTCTTGATGGATTCAAACAGGGCACAGTCACTTTGCCATTTTATTCCACAGTAAAAGTTGCTTCATGTTACTTAGAAATTTCAGTTATGATGGAGTGCCCCTTCGATAGTGAGAGAGTCTTATCATGTCAGACTGGTCCAAAAGGGGATCTTGTATTACTATCTACTGTGGAAAAAATTAGTTTGGTTGCATCTGTTTGATAAGAAAAATCATATATTTGAAATTTTAATCATTTTACGAGAACACTGCCGATGCATTTATAATGTAGTTCATTCTTCTCTTGCTTGTGCACACAGATTTGTTTCTTTGTCTAAATCAGTTTAGTTTTCATTCTCTGTGCATTATATCTAGTTGTAAGATTTTGCAATGACAATGGTAACCACATGAGAAAAATTGATTAGTTGACAAGCATATATCATGGAACACTTCTGTTTCGGATTGTTTACTTCAGGCAAGACACCTTAAAAATATTCTTTTCTTTGGTTATCAGGAAAAAATACCTCAATAATTATATACTATTTAATAATCATGTATTTTTGGCATTTGCACAAACCCTGGTATGTATTCAATGTATACATGTATGAAATAACATGCCAATCATCCATAGGTTAATATAAAAATCAAAGTGTACATAGCTTTTCATTCCAACAATTGTATTATTTGGCTAGTCTACATAGCTTTTCATTCCAACAATTGTTCATTTTTCATTTGAATTTAACACAGATAATAGGTTACAATATGTGCCTTTATACAACTTTGGTATTGCTTATCATCTTCAATTCTACATGAAGATTCCCATACCAGTGTTGTACATCTAGATATTTAAGCTAGCAGTGTATTGTTGTTAGATGATGAATTTTAGATAGATTACAAAATTTGGCCTTAAGAAAATTTCAATCACCATACATACCAAGTTCATCTGTTAGGATCCACTACCATAAGTTTTTTCAAATTGCTAACAGTTATGAATTTTAGAATGCTCTCATTTATAGATAATGGATGTTGATTTTTAAGATCAGAAGTTTATTGAACTTAAAATGGGTTTGTTACTGCATACAATTCTTGCCCAAATATACGTATATGTAATTTGATACAGACGTGTGGATATAGTTATGTAATTTAGTGAGACTGCTATATAGCTCAAATAAAAAGTGACCATGACAAACTAGAATCCACAAGAAGCTACTATTAACAATGCAAGCCATAGACTCATATGAAGAATATGATATATACCACTTATATCAACCAGGAAACTATTCTAAACATGGAAGCAACACACAGACCGAGAAAAACCACTAACCGTGTACACTCTTAATCTCACACCAGCACTCCCATACGCTCACCCAGAGATGCACTTAAACACACATGCAGCAACACATGGAAATATATGAGATAACTACCTCAGTTTTTTCAAAAAATGATTGTATATGCAGAGTTATCATTAGGTAGCATTGGTTGGTAGCAACCAAATGAACATCTTGTGGAAAATTTTCTTGTTCTATCAAATGATTAAAGGTTTTTTTACAAGACCCAAGATTAGCAATATGTTATAGTGACCCACATCCTCCTAGATTAGTTACACCTCCTTGAAGAGTAATGGTCCTCATTGTAGGTAGGTGCAGCAACGATTTGAGGCGAAGGTGTAAAGCTTGATGGATAACCCAATTAAAGAGATTAAATAGGGTTATAAGTGTGGAAGATGTATGTATGACAGGGATTTCAAGAATATGCAAAGAAATATTTGAAAAATAGAAACATAGAATAGACAACTAGAATTGTAGCATCAATATTGTTATGCTTAGTTTTGTACATGACTCGTGACCATAGATGCAGTGTCTGTCTCCTTATGGATATTCTTTATTTTTGATTATCTAACGTTATAAAGAATGGCTATGTAATATTTATATAAGAGAGGAATAGGATACATTAGTTGGAAATTGATGGTGCATATCCTATTGCAATTGTCACAGTTGCTCACAATTGCCATGATAGATTGAGTTGTACAGTACTACTAATGTGTTATGATAGTGGTTTGGACCAAGGATGTTACTATGATGAGTATCTTGTTGCTGAAATCACATAGTTTTCCATACAACACCCTAGATTTATGATTTGATTGAGTGACCTAGATCCTCCTAGACTAGTCGCTCCTAGAAGAGCAACGACCCCCATTGTAGGTAGGTAGAATAAAAAATGTGGAAATTGACTTGCAACTTAAGCTTTTGTGAACCATTTTGCTTGGGAAAGAACTTGATTTTCTTTGACAACTTGGAAGAGAGGGATCTGTTGTTGCCATATTCATTTGACCTTGACATCAATGGATTGATCCAATTTTGTTGGTATATTGCATTCTAGATTGATCTTTGTTTGTTAAAGTTTCTATATGACATTTGAATAATCCAACAAAGGAGGAAAGTATGAATGTAAGAGTTCTATATTGAAAAATGTATTTAACCCACGGTAGGTAGTTGATTGAGCTCAAATGCACTATCTCATGCTAGCTGAGTGCTTGTGTAGGTTCCATATCATAAAGCTTGCGGTATGGTCTTGCCAATCTCTTTTTGCAGATATAGCTAGACTTGATCACTAACTTGAAAAGTGTGTGGTGTCCTATACTTTTCATGGCCTTTATTATACTTTGCATTAGCCTACTGCATAATGGTCTTGCACTTGTTACATTTGTTGAATATGTTCAATGAATTGAACTTTGTCAACTTTTTATGTTGGAGTTGTTATTGTTGATGAACATGATAAGCTACATCGATGGGTGCCAATGGAACCCAAGCAAACTTGAAAAGGTTTGTGTGCTATAGAGTTGGCTAGAGCTCTATTGTAGTGTTGATTGAAAGACAAATTTTCATCCTAAGTGTGATGCTTCTTTGAATTGTACATTATGAGAAGATACAATATCATCCAATTAATAACCTCTCTCTATCCATTGGTTTGGGGACAACATGTGGTGGGGTTGCTCAAGTTCATAGCATAGACCAAAATGCTTCTAAAAACTACTCAAGAACCTGGCAACTCTTTATGAAACAATAGAATTTTGGATTCCAAATTGAATCTAGGCATTTAAAAAACATATGCGATCTTTTTCTAGATTTGTGATGGTTTTCTTGTAAGGAATCAAAATTGTTAGAATCGTTACCATGTTTAGTTGTAGAAGAGCTTGAGAGGAAGGCCATAGAAATAGATTCACAAGGGTTCTTCACAACCAACAAATTTATGTACACACCTAGCTTTTTGTTGACTAGCTTAGCAATTGCACATGCAATATATGTATTTTCTAAGCAACTTGAGGGAAACCCGAAAGAAGTATTTTTGAAACATTGCAAGGGTCTTCTCCACTCTAAAATTTTTTGCAACCTTTACTAAGATGAGCCTCCTAATTTTTTTTTTAATCTTTTTGCCTCGTGGACCATACAAGTGCCCAAGGTGGTAGAGGAGTCCATTATATAACTAGAAATCTTGAATTGGTTTACTAAAAACCAAGTTTTGATAAATTTCTATAAAATCCTTATTAGAAGCATACAATTCTAACAATGCATTGACTTTATATCCACAATCATCAAGAATAGAGAGAAAATCTTGAGTCGATAGATGACAAACAAATTTGCAATTGGTTTTGTTGTTCCCTTCTTGTGCTTGATATTCAAGTGGAATTGTTGAATACCTAAAGACCATTTTTGATGCCTCTTGCTACAACTTGTGTTATGTTTGCTATAATTGAAATGACTTGTGATTTGTCTAGATCACTATCTTCTTACCTAATATACAATTTTCCCAATGTTTACATGCTTGAAAAATGTTATAAATATCCTAATCATATGTTGGATAGTTTTTTATTGGCACAATAAATGACTTATTGTGGTATGTAATTAGATGACCATGTTGAGTGAGAATTTCCCTAATTGGATTTCAAATGCATTAGTCTTACTTTTGATTGGTCGTTGAAGATCTAGTAGCACAAGGACTGATACTGAACATAGTCTACAATTTAGGCCTTTAAATGTTTTCTATTATGCAAATGTTTAGATGCATCTTGCTTTAGCACCACCTCTTGTAACTTGGTTTACTAGCCAAGTCACATGTGAGACATCAAGTACAAGCCTCATATAGACGTTTACCAATTCTAAGAAGTTGTGGATCTTTATGAGTGTGGCTAATGTTGTATAACTTAAATCTTAGCTTAATCCACATACACTCCCTTTGTGTCTATAGTGTATCTCAAATACTATATCTCCTTAGAAAATGAATAGTTCTCCATGTTTCTGTACAACTTTTTCTTTTGCAAAGTGTCAAGTAATTGCTCAATATGGTGTAGGTGCTCATCTCATGTTTTGTCAAAGATTAGTGTAATGTCCCCTTTTTAGCTAGTGTCAGAGTTTGGTGGATTAGCCTATCATCGGGTCCTTGTAGGCTAATGCTGGTGTTTAGAGGGCCTTTTGTGGGAGTTATCTGGTTCTTCAGATGCCAATTTACAGTGTTCTCTTCTCCAACACGCTTAGCGATATTCAGAGACGACCTTCTTAAGGTGTTTCAGATTCCATATACACATACTATTTTTAGCCGATAGGCTATATATTGTATGAACTTTGTGCCTAAACTTGTGTCACTCCAAACTAGGTTGTTTGACCTCTTTCATTTGGCAGGGAAACCAGGTTGTTTGTCAGAAAAAGTAATAATCTAATAAATATCTTTGCTGCGATCACACATGGATGCAACTATTGGGAGAAGAGACATTTGTCTCTATTTGGATCGACTAAACGACTAGATCATCCCCACTTGGTAACTTTTCTCTTTGAACTATCAGATCGCAATCAATCCCCAAAGTACTAACCTTTTCGCTTTTTTCACCGCCTCAGCTTTCACTGCCTCAACTGTTGTACAAATAGACTGCATACTGTAAAAAAAATTTACCGACAACTTGCTACATTTATGCAGAAGAATACATTGCATAGAGTTTGCTAGAGACAAACATTGCAAAAGAAGAACAATTAGCAGAGAATTTATACATCTTTCAAGAAGAAACCACTATATGATAGTTACTGTTATATTTGCACATGTTTACTATTTTATTGCTTTCCATCTCAAATTTTACTATTTTCTGCTTTCACTCCTGTATTTAAAATTTACAATAAAGTATTTCTTGTATCAAGATTCCATCATGTAAATGCGCCGTTAGACCCTACAACTTTCACCATTTCTTCCGGGTTGTCCGCTACACCATTATTCAGCCACGCATGCGGTTCCTGAACCACCTCTTTCATTGAAGGTCTCTTCTCCCCTTCAATGCTAAGTCATTCCTTCGCTAACTTGGCCACTCTTCTCATTGATTCCATGTTTTTACCTTCATCCACATTAAGACAGGGATCTATGATTTCCCTTAAACCCTCGTGTTTACAGTGGAGAGGAAAAATATAGCTAGGTTGCTCTGGTTCTTCATCCTTTCATACAAAAGTAGGCCTCAACCCCGTAAAAAATATACACCTGTTGAACATTGAAATATAGATACCTGTGATTATTGATAAAGTTTGAAAGCAACTGAAATTTGTGCACTTTTTTTAATTTATGGAGTTGTGGATTTGAGTATTAGAATAGAATCTAAATTAAAAAACAAAATTTCTTGAAACACAAATGCATCATTTCTACCTTTGCATCCTGTGTCGTTGACTATCCCCAACCTTTATCTTCAGAGGTTGTGTTTTGAGTGCACTGGTATGAGCTTTAGTCGAGGAGTAAGTGTTATTTGGAATGGCCCAGTCTAGTTGCATAGAATTAGGGAAACCATGAAGTTGGAGTAGAGGGTATTGGGTATTGGGTAGAGGGTAGAGGGTAGCAGGTTTAAGGGTTTAGGGTTAAAGGGTTTAGGGTTGAGGGTTTAAGATTGAGGGTAGAGGGTTTAGGGTATAGGTTTGAGGGTATATGGTTGAAGCATTAGGTTGAGGGTCCAATGTAAAGGGTAGAGGGTATAGAGGGTATAGGGGTTGAGGGTTTAGGGTTTAAGGGTTGAGGTTGAGGATTAAGGGCTGAGGGTTGAGGGTTTAAGAATGAGGTAGAGGGTAGAGAGTTTAAGGGTTTAGGGTTAAGGTTGAGGGCAGAGGTAGAGGGTAGAGATAAGGTTTAGGTTTAAGTTGAGGGAGGATTGAGGGTATAGGGGTTGAGGATTAGTTGAGGTCCAATGTATAGGGTAGAGGGTATAGGTTGAGGGATTAGGGTTTAAGGGATGAGGGTAGAGGGTTGAGGGTTGAGGGTTTAAGGGTTGAGGGATTAAGGGTTGAGGGTTTAGGGATTAGGGTAGAGAGTTTTCTTGGGTTTAAGGGTTTAAGGGTTGAGGGATTAGGGTTGAGGGTAGAGCAGAGGGTTTAAGGGTATAGGGTAGAGGGTTTAAGGGTTGAGGGATTAGGGTAGAGAGGGAGGGATCGATGGATGGAGAGATGGATGGAGAAGTGAGATAGAGAGGAGAGAAGAGGAGGGAGGGACAAATATATATGAGGGTTGAAGATCCAATGCATAGGGTAGAGGGTTAAGAATTGAGGGTATAGGGTTAAGGACCTATAGGGTTGATGGTTTAGGGTATTGGTTTGAGGGTATAAGGTTGAGGGATTGGGGTTGAGGGTACATATGGTCGAAGGATTAGGGTTGAGGGTCCAATGTATAGGGTAGAGAGGGTATCAAGGTTGAGGATTTAGGGTTTGAGGGTTGAGGATTGAGGGATTAAGGGTTGAGGGTTGAGAATGGAGGGAGAGGGAGGAAGGGAGGGAGGAGGGGGAGGGGGTTTAAGGGTAAGTGTAGAGGGTAGAAGGTTAAGGGTAGAGGGGGATATATAGGAGTGAGTGAGTGAGAGAGATGGACTTGAGAGAAGGAGATGGAATATGAGGGAGAGACTTGAGAGAGAGAGAGGGAGTGGGAGATAGATAGAGGGTAGAGAGTAGAGGAGGGAGGGAGGGACGGAGGGAGGGAGGGGGTTTAAGGGTAAGTGTAGAGGGTAGAAGGTTAAGGGTAGAGGGGAGATAGATAGGAGTGAGTGAGTGAGAGAGATGGACTTGAGAGAAGGAGATGGAATATGAGGGAGAGACTTGAGAGAGAGAGAGGGAGTGGGAGATAGATAGAGGGTAGAGAGTAGAGGCTAGAGAGAAAGAGAGAGAAAGGAAACCTATATAAAAACAATTTTCTCATAACACGAGCGCGTTTTGAAGTAGTAGAGATATGACTGTTATTTTAGCAAGACATAACGTGCTCACATTATAATGCAAGTGCATTTTTTCTTGCTCTAAAAACGGTAAAATATTCAATATACCCGTGATCTGAAGGCTCACATTATGCATATTCTCCTGGTTTTGCATGTGTTCCGACAAAAAAAAAGCTTTTTGATGATTTTGTGAAGTGTGCATGCATGTTTTTCACATTCCACCACCTTTTTCATGATCTTTCCACCACCTTTGCATGAAATAGTAGAGTTTTCACGTTGAAAGGAATATAATATCAATTCAAGTCTGAATTCCATTCAAGACATTTTTCACCATGAGATCCCATTTCTATGAGGCATTTTTTCACGCTGCCCCTACCTTGTCAACCCTACAGAATTGGAAAGCTAGTGAGGTCACTAGCTTGCCAATGTGGTAGGGTTGAAAGGTAGGGGCAGCGTAAATCACCGTGAGACCCTATTTCTATGAGGCATTTTTTCACGCTACCCCTACCTTGTCAACCCTACGGAATTGGCAAGCTAGTGAGGTCACTAGCTTGCCAATGCAGTAGGGTTGACAAGGTAGGGGAAGTACAGGCCTCATTGAAATGGGGTAATGTGGCATGCCATGATTGAAAGATAGGATCAAAATAGAAGCATGTACAAGGCATTTGAATTGTTTGACAATAATATTTTCGTAGAAATGTATGCAAAATGTGGTAGCATTGACAAGCTAGTGAGCTCACAAGCTTGCCAATTCGGTAGGGTTGACAAGGTAGGGGTAGCGTGAAAAAAGCCTCATAGAAATGGGGTCTCACAGTGATTGTACAGCTTGCCAATGCTCACATGATTTTTTGGATGGAATGCCTTAAAGAAATGTGGTAATGTGGCATGCCATGATTGCAAGATAGGCTCAAAATGAAAGTATGGACAAGGCATTTGAATTGTTTGACAAAAATGTTTTCATAGAAATGCATGCAAAATGTGGTAGCATTGACAAGCTAGTGAGCTCACTAGCTTGCCAATTCGGTAGGGTTGACAAGGTAGGGGCAGCGTATGTCTCATAGAAAATCACCGTGAGAACCCATTTCTATGAGGAATACGTTGCCCCTACCTTGTCAACCCTACTGATTGGAAAGCTAGTGAGCTCACTAGCTTGTCAATGCTCACATGATTTTTTGGATGGAATGCCTTAAAGAAATGTGGTAATTTGGCATGCCATGATTGCAAGATAGGCTCAAAATGGAAGCATGGAAAAGGCATTTTAATCGTTTGACACTAATTTTTTCATATAAATTTATGCAAAATGTGGTAGCTTTGAAAATAGTGAGCTCACTAGCTTGCCAATGCGGTAGGGTTGACAAGGTGAGGGCAGCGTATGCCTCATAGAAATAGGGTCTCAACCGTGAGACCCCATTTCTATGAGGCATACCTGCCCCCACCTTGTCAACCCCACCACACTGGCAAGCTAGTGAGCTCACTAGCTTCACATGATTTTTTGGATGGAATGCCTTAAAGAATGTGGTAATGTGGCATGCCATGATTGCAAGATAGGCTCAAAATGGAAGCATGGATAAGGCATTTGAATTGTTTGACAATAATTTTTTCGTAGAAATGTATGCAAAATGTGGTAGCTTTGACAAGCTAGTGAGTTCACTAGCTTGCTAATGTGGTAGGGTTGACAAGGTAGGGGCAGCATGAGACCCCATTTCTATGAGGCAAACACTGCCCCTACCTTGTCAACCCTACGACATTGGCAAGCTAGTGAACTCACTAGCTTGTCAAAGCTACCACATTTTGCATACATTTCTACGAAAACATTATTGTCAAACAATTCAAATGCCTTGTCCATGCTTCCATTTTGAGCCTATCTTGCAATCATGGCATGCCACATTACCACATTTCTTTAAGGCATTCCATCAGAAAAATTCATGTGACATTTGTCTATGCTAGAAATACTCTTCTACAAGATGATTGTAAGTATTTTGTATGAAGCCTTGAATGACAGGGCATTTGAATTGTTTGACAATAATGTTTTCATAGAAATGTATGCAAAATGTGTTAGCTTTGACAAGCCAGTGAGCTCACTAGCTTGCTAATGCGGTAGGGTTGACAAGGTAGGGGCAACGTATGCATCATAGAAATGGGGTCTCATGGTGATGTAGTGAGCTCACTAGATTATCAAAGCTACCACATCTCGCATACATTTCTATGAAAACATTATTGTCAAACAATTCAAATGCCTTGTCCATGCTTCCATTTTGAGCCTATCTTGCAATCATGGCATGCCACATTCCCACATTTATTTAAAGCATTCCATCAGAAAAATTCATGTGACATTTGTCTATGCTAGAAATACTCTTCTACAGGATGATTGTAAGTATTTTGTATGAAGCCTTGAATGACATATATTTTATTTATTTGTATGGTTTCATTTTTTAGGAACTAATATTTGTCTCATTACCATGCTACAGGTAAAATTATCCACCATGATGAGAAAACAAACAAGGAATAAACCAACAAACGAAGAGTATGAAACCAATAAAGCAAAAAATAAAGAACAAATGAGGACATATTGTGAGAATAAGAAATTGGATACAATTGACGAAAACAAGCCAATTGAAGAGGAACCTCAACCATCAAAAAGAGAAAAGGCATTGGCAGCACAAAGGACATGAATGCAAAAGCATCATGCTAAGATAGAATTGGATACCATAGTTGGAGACACACCCTGACATACCCTCTACCGCAAGTGAATATGAAGGGACACCATTAAGCACAAGTGAATATGGAGGGACACCATCTACCACAAGTGAATATGGAAGGACACCATCTACCACAAGTGAATATGAGGGGACACCATCCACCACACCTCAAGTTGAGAATACATCATCACTCGAATTTGATGAAGAAGGTACACCATCATCCTGAAGTCAACCTCAAGGTATGCCATCTATTCCACCTTCAATCGAAGGTACACAATTTAGCCACCTCACTTAAATATTGATGAAATTCCTAATATTGAGATGTATGTACCTAGGAGAACACCACCTAGAATTTTGCGTAGAAAGCCAAAGTATTTGATTAATATTGATGAGGATATTTTGCAGCATGTATGTAAGGTAAAATTCCAGCACACACTTGTAGAAGATATGCTGATAAGATTTGGAAATTTTTCTTTGAAAGGCTAAATGAGACTGCAAGATGTCAACTATTTGTTGAAATGATGCGGGGTATAAAGTATAGAAACATCATAAAAATTCTTGGGTTGAGAACATCAAATGCTTCAAGTGAAAACACTATTGTGAAGAATCTAATGGATGCTTATGAGAGTCTAGGTAAGACTCACGCTCAAAGGATAGTAATGTCACCTGACGTGTCATTACATCGAATTTGGTAAGTAGTCAAACAAGGAGATCTCATCTCATTAGAAAGATGAGTGAACAATTGAGAATTAATAGAAAAACTTTATCAAGAGCTGTTCAAAGGCATAAAAGAATTGAGGGCATCGATTCAAATGAATTATGGGCATTCTCGGAGAGATTTCCACAAAAAGATAAACTAATTGTTGAAGCATTGAGAACACTAATTGAAGACTATTGGAAGAATAGCACAAGGCCATCTTCGAATCAAAGAGATGTGGTAAGAATGAGAATTGGTAGTCAGAACTGTGAGCCACATCCAAAACATTTTTTGGATACGACTCAAACCCAATTTTTTCGTAAGTTTCAACAAGATAATCCTCAAATTCAAATTTGTCAAAGATATTTTGAAATGCTTAAACCTTTTTATGTCAAGATAAATCACACACACACTACTTGTTGTAGACTACATATTGAATTCTCTAACCATTATAATGTTTATCATTCTATATGTTTAGATTTGCATACTAATGATGTTTTTCAGGATTGTGGCATACATGCCCCACCCACATTTTCAAGAGAGTTCTTATCAAAAAATTTATGTGAAATAGAGGGTGGCCAAATATTCTATAGGATGGCCTGCTTGGATGGTTCATGCCAGTGTTGTGGTGGCTTGCAATGTATGCTAGTATGTCAACATATGGAAAACACACAGGAGGTGGGAAAACAACTAATAGAGTTTGGGAAGTATAAAATAGTGGCATATGTTACAAAAGATGGTAATCAAGAAAAAATGTGTGATTTGGTTATTCAGAAGATTCCAGTGTATTAGTTTATGTCTATGTTTCGTGACAATATAGTGTATGAGTATGCAAGGAATACCCATAGAGCTCGATGGTTGGACACAAAATTTAAGTTATGCAAGGACACCTTTCCAGTTGTCACCATAGTTTCAGTGGTCGACTTTGTAGAGAACTACACTCTACAACCAAAGCGTGAGGTGCAGTCACAATATTACAACTCCACATAGGTTTCAATATTTGTGCACATAGCATTCATTCATGCAACTGATAGTACAGAGGACCAAAGGAAGGTATTGAGGGAGTATCACTTTTATATTAGTGATGATCGCACACATTCTCCAGAGTTTGTGCAAGGTTGTTTCCAGATGTTCTATAGTGATTTGGCTTAGAGGGGCATTGCATACGGTTGGCATATCATATGGTCGGATAACTGTGCAACACAGTTCAAGAACTCACACATGTTCCACTTGTTGTGCAAGATGCATGTCATTATAGGTGTTCAACATATGTAGAAATTTTGTGAGACCAGGCATGGAAAGGGGGAGCATGATGGTGCATGAGCATGTGTGAAAAGAGCCTTAGCATAAGAAGAGTTAAAGTATAAAGACAATGCAAAGTTGACGGATGGAAAATCAATCGTCGAGTGGTTTAATGCTTCGATGGGTCCATGTAATGAAGGTACGTCTTCGGTTCATAGATTTTTTTGGTTGATGGATGATACTAACATTGCACCATATGAGGATTGTTGTACACTGACATGATCGAGTGAGCTACACTCTTTCCTTAGCTCAAATGCAGGTTCATAGAATATCAATACATGAAAGATGGCATACTTTTGTTCTTCATGTACAATGCAAGCTTGGGATGATTGTGAGTCAAAGGAGGGGGTTGAGAAATGGTCGTTAAGTTATCATAGCCCACTTCACACGTATCACCCTCCGATGACATTGGAACTAACACAGATGGATTCACCGGTTGACTTTGACCACATATCAGATCTAGTTCAACCAGGTAATATATCTACTTGCATAGTTTTTGAAATTCCTATTGTTATCTTACTTTGTAGTGTATTTGTAATGTTGACTAATTTCAAGAGATTTGTTGCACATATCAATGCAGGGCATGTTTATGCAGTTATTGCAGATGAAGACAACAAAGAGGGAACAAACTATTACTTGTGTCATTGTGTTGAGGCCAAAAAGAAATTGGAGGCCCCAGTTATAGATGGAGAAAACATCAAATACCCTACAGGCTCAGTTGTTGTTAGTGGAATGTGACTTAGAAGGTACCCACATAAGAGTGTTAAATATTGACTGTTTCAGGACTTTGACACACATCAAAAGATTCTTCATTACTCGAACCTTGTTGTGGCATCCAATGTTCATTTGACCAAATATGGGGGTAGACCTTTGAACAAGACCTTGTGGAAGGTCTGTGAGTCTGACCATGAGGCAATAATTGACACAATAAAGAGTAGAGCATACTTGGATGGTTCCTTGGATTAATTTGTAAGTATGCACATTGGTTCTTATTAATTTATACTTGCATGCACATTAATTTGTATGATGTCAATGCTATGATGCAAATTCTATCATCTAATGTTTATATCATGTATGTAGGTGATTGATGAAGTTATCAAACTTGCAAATGTAGCACACTTAATGTTTAGAACTGTGGAAAAGGATACAAAATTCAATGTTATTTTATTTTATCTCAAAAATATGCAAAAAAAAATGTAGGATATTCTCAATAGATTAGTAAACTAAGTGGAAGATTAAATTTTGTTGTTTTTATACAAGTTTACAAGTTTCCAAAGGGTTGGAAAATAATATTTTGGCTACGTTATATTCATGTTATATTCATGAGAGGTTGTTGTGTGCAATAGGTATCTTGGAACTCCCAATGAAGATGTATGGCTAGGAGTGACTAAGTTGAGAGACTGACATGTCTATCCTCAATAAAAGCATCAAGATTTAAGCTTCGTTGTTCCTGAGTCAGAACCAAATGGTGTGGATTTGTTGTCTGTAAGTGCCTTCCATATATTTTCATTTCATTTCCATTTTAGATGTTCTTTATTTTTCTTCTTTTACTTTTCCTATTTGTAAGTAACCTATTAAAAATTGATTGACATCCCCTTGTAGAAAATGCTGATTTATGAGCCATCCAAAAAGAATTTCAGCCAAAAAAGCAATGCAACATCCTTATTTTGATGATCTTGACAAATCTCAATTGTGATTTTAAGCCATTATAAAAGTGCGTGTGAAGCTTAGCAAGGGAATTTCAAGTTATTCATTTGAAGTTAGCCTCATCATGAGCACCTATGATGTAGACATTATAAGAGCGTATCAAATTTCAAGTTATTCTATTCATGAGAGGTGTTGTGTGCAATAGGTATCTTGGAACTCCCAATGAAAATGTATGACCAAGAGTGACTAAGTTGAGAGATTGGCATGCCTATCCTCAATGGAAGCATCAAGATTTAAGCCTTGTTGTTCCTGACTTAGAACCAAATGTTGTGGATTTGTTGTCTGTAAGTGCCTTCCATCTATTTTCATTTCATTTCCATTTTGGATGCTCTTTCTTTTTCTTCTTTTACTTTTCCTATTTGTAAGTAAACTACTAAAATTGATTGGTGTCTCCTTGCAGAAAATGTTGATTTATGTGCCATCCAAGAGAATCTCATCCAAAAAAGCAATGCAACATCCTTATTTTGACGATCCTAACAAATATCAATTCTAATTTGAAGCCATTATAAAAGAGTGTGTGAAGATTAGCGAGGGAATTTCAAGTTATTCATTTGAAGTTAACCTTATCGTGAGCACCTATGATGTAGACATTATAAGAGAATCTTGAATGTATGAGTGACATTGTAAAAGATTTGTGAGAACGAAGTACCTAAGGCATCATTGAATTGTATTTTTGGTTATTATGAGAGAATCTTATAAGCTGAGTTTGTGTGCATGAAAATGGGGCATATCCATTCAATATTTTATTTAAATAGGGTGTTGGAATTCACATAGTTTGATTTTTTCTCATTATTTTTTATTACCACTTGATAGTTTTGAGAAAACATTGTGCCTACAAGTACAATCACTTGGGTTTCAGAACGGTGTATGAAGCATATTAGATAATTGTAGCACAAACAGAAGAATTAGGACTGCCAAATAAATCTCATTTTTATTGTAAACATCATATTATTAATATAGTGAGTGTAATAACCATTGATAGTTACCAATCATTCTTTTTCATCTTTTATTCTTTGCCTATTATAACTAGCACCAATTGACTAACTTATAATAAAAACTTTATTTATTAAAAAAAATCAACCTAATGATTATATATCAATATCAATATAACATACCATCTATTCACATAAACATTTGTAATGATATTTACTCAAATTTTGAAATTCATGCAACGTAATCCCTTAATAGTCCAAATTGTAAAAGGGCAACAATCTTTGATGACTTGTTATCCAGATACCATGTCAATTATGGGTATTCCGTCTGAGACATTGGGATCATGTAGGGCACCTCTATAATAACCTCTCTTAGTTTTTGTTATCTCGAAGTCATTTTTCCGTAGTGTTCAATTTTGACTTGATGAAAAAAGTGTCAATTGCAAGGAGTGTAAAGTTGCAAAGTTGTGCAACTTTTGTTCTGCAAATTGTGTGACTAAATAGACTATTTCAACACATCCAGATGGGTATGTTTATGCTAAACATGGTCCTCTTTCACACCCAAACACGTCGAATCACTCCGAGCTACGTTCAACCGACTTGATCCCTTAAGGGTCCAAAGTGCAAAAGGGCAACAATATTTGATGGGCTACTACTTAGAAACCGTGACGCTTAAGAACTCTTCGTATGAGCCTACGGGATTGCATTGGGCCCCTCTATAATAACCTCTCTCAGTTTTTGTTATCTCAGAGTCATTTTCTTGTGGTGTCCAATTTTCACTTGATGAAAAAAGTGTCAAATGCAAGCAGTGTAAAGTTGCAAAGTGGTGCAAATTTCGTTCCGCAACTTGTGTGACCAAAAAAATTGTTTCAACGCATCCAAATGTGTATGTTTACTCTAGGAATGGTCCTCTTTCATCCCCAAACACGTCGAATCACTTCAAGCTACGTTCAACTGGCTCGATCCCTTAAGGTCCAAAGTGCAAAATGGCTGCAATCTTTAATGGGCTACTACTCGAAAATTGTGATGCTTACAAACTCTTCGTATGAGCCTACAGGATCATGTTGGGTCCCTCTACAATAAAATCTATTAGTTTTTGTTATCTCAGAGTCGTTTTCCCATGGTGTCCAGTTTTCACTTGATGAAAAAAGTGTTAAATGTAAGCAGTGTAAAGTTACAAAGTGGTGCAACTTTCGTTATGCAACTCATTTGACCAAACAGATTGTTCCAATGCATCTGGATGGGTACGTTTATGCTAGGAATGGTCCTCTTTCACACCCAAATATGTCGAATCACTCCGAGCTATGTTCAACTAGCTCGATCCCTTAAGGGTCCAAAGTGCAAAAGGGAAACAATCTTTGACGGGCTACTACTCAAAAATCATGACACTTACAAACTCTTTGTCTGAGCCTGCAGGATTGCGTCAGACCATTCTACAATAACCTCTCTCAGTTTTTGTTATCTTGGAGTTGTTTTCCCATGGTGTCCAGTTTTCACTTGGTGGAAAAAGTGTAAAATGCAAGTAGTGTAAAGTTGCAAAGTGGTGCAACTTTTGTTCTGCAACTCGTGTGACCAAACAAACTATTCCAACACATCTAGATGGGTACGTTTACGCTAGACATGGTCCTCTTTCACATCCAAACATGCCGAATCACTTCGAGCTACGTTCAACCGACTCAATCCCTTAAGGGTCCAAAGTGAAAAAGGGAAGCAATATTTGACAGGCTACTACTCGAAAAATGTGATGCTTACGAACACTATGTCTGAGCCTACGAGATTGTATTGGGCCCCTCTACAATAACCTATCTCGGTTTTTGTTATCTCAGAGTCGTTTTCCCCTGGTGTCTAGTTTTTACTTGATAGAAAAAGTGTCAAATGCAAGCAGTGTAAAGTTGCAAAGTGGTGCAACTTTCGTTCTGCAACTCGTGTGACCAAACGAACTTTTCCAATGCATCTCGATAGGTATGTTTACACTAGGAATGGTCCTCTTTCACACCCAAACACACCGAATTACTCTGAGCTATGTTCAACCAACTCAATCCCTTTTGATGGCATGCAAAACAATCGAAAAGAGAATCATCCACACGACAGTTGAGAAGTTTGAGTTTTCCACACAAAAAGGATATGATCATCCTCAAGTCTAGCAAGCGCAAGATATTTTTTCATTATCCTCCTTGCCCTTACAACAATGTACAACCAATTGTAAATACGTACAATGGTGGAACTTGGAAACATTTTATTTTTCCCCAATTAACAACTTAGGTTGTGAAGCATTTTTTTATTTTCATTTGAAATGATTTGCTATGGTTGAAATTTGGAGTCTAATAGAAACAAGTGATGCTCTCACGTACATTTATTATTTGGTGTGATAAATAAAGTCTTCACCCAAGACTATTTCTTATTTGTATCATAAATTATAAAGCTTTCTCCCAAGTCCATTTCCTATACAAGAAATAATATTGCAAAAAGTTGACATATACATCTTTCGATGTGTTTATATGGTGATGGATCAAGAACATAAAAATTCATTCTGTACTGTGAGGATTATGCTATGAAAATGTTTAAAGACTAGATTCAAGATAAATTTTTGTATGATAATGTGTCAAGAAGTTAACTACTCATCATCTACTATGAATATTATGTTTTGCAAGTGTTGTGAAGATTATGTATCCTTTGCTTAATTGAGTTGTTCCAATCAAAAAATTAAATATACTGGAATATTTTTATGAAACATTCATGGAATACCAATTGAAAACGTGTTTTTTGCTTTTAGATAAAGCATTTGATGGAACTCTTTGAATTAAACTAAATTGAGATATGTAAGAACAAGGGAGCATTAGGAAATACATTGCTCAAGGATCTTAAATAAGCCTTCTCTCCCATTGCAATTTTGGGTGGATTATTGCTTTCAAAGTATTGGGAATGCTTTTCCTATTTTCTAGTTGGCAGTTGCCATTCTAGAAGGCTCATCTCTTGATATATATATTATACTCATTCTTAATCAATTATCAAGTTAATAATCAGTGCATTTATTTACAGTTAATCTTTTCTTTCCAATTTGTGCAATTTTGTAATTTGTAACTCTATTAGTATTCCTAGAAATATTGAAGTTGTTTAGGATCAACTAATAAAGTTGTTTAGCATCAATCAATAAATATTCAAGACAAGCCATGAAGGACAACAATGATCAATGTTAGGGCTAACTAATTAATAAGTATACACATGAATAAGTCAAGCATATATGTGAATAAGGGAAGCACAAGTATTCAAATACACGTAAGCCTTGAAGTATACCAACGAATACATAATATATGCATGAATACAAGGTATACGCATGAAATCACGTAATTCTCAAAGTATACATTGGAATACACATAAGTCACAAAATATACATGTAAGTTGTGAAGTATACACTTGAATACATGTAACTCATATCTATTGAACCATGGATTTATAATGCAAATATGGACACCATTGATAAAAAAGATTTGTATTAACCAAATAGCCATGTAGGCATACGTCAATTTATATGTCGATATAAGTATAAAATATATACAAAATAGCTATATAGGCTTACGAGAATGCTATATAGGCATACAATTTCAAATATATCCAATACAAAATATGTACAAAAATGCCATATAGGCATACAACAAAGGGCTCTAGAATCATAAGTCATTGCTCTACATCCTCTCAAAATAAATTCTTACCCTTTGCTTGTTGGCCGGATGGCGATAGGTCCATCACTCATTTATTTTGAGGCCAAGAAGTGCTCCTGGTGCTCCTCCTAGGGTTTAGTTTCTAGCCAAGATTTATTTGTTACAATAAGAAGTAAAGACATTAATATATAAAGATTACATTATAAAAAATGATATATTTAACAAAATAATCACTTACTGCCAGTAGACGATCTCTCTCCTCGAGGGAAATATTTTCATGCCCATGTTGTGGCGTAATGAAGCCCTGTAGAAACCATCCAAAGAGAAATTAAATTATGAATCAATAATGGTTTGATTTTTCACTAACAAATATAACAACGAATGTAAATTGAAATTTAGCAATCTGCCTCATACCTTCGTGAGAGCCATGGAGGAGTCTATAGCAGATGAAACACCGAGCTCCATTTCCCTATGAACATTTGGAGGTGTATCCGCTTCCAACATCTGAAAATAAAACAACAAATTATTCAATCATGAAAACTACAATAGTGATCCATGTCTTGGCTTATAATGTATGAGATAATGAACAAAATTTTGAGTACTTATTAAACTATATATTTCTAACTATCATGCTTACTATTTTCCCTATCCATAGTTTGTTCGAAAGCACCTATTTCTATGCTTTTACCCATAACAGCAAGGCGGTGAACCATTTGATAAAATGCTTTTATAGACATGTACGATAACTATGGTAGCATAGAGAAGGAAGTGAACTATTTGAAAAAATGCCTCAAAGAAATGGGGTCTCATGGTGATGGAATGCCATTACAAACAAATGTGTCATGGCATTCCATCACCATGATACCACATTTATTTGAGGCATTTTTTCAAACAGTTCATTGCCTTCTTTATGGTATTATGCTGGGATGGGGTGGATGGTATAACGTGGTCTTGGTTATGAGATGGAGGGCCATCATGACATGAAGAGGGAGGGGTGGGGACATGAAAAAGTGGAATAAAAGGTGGAAGGTTCCGTGGATTTGTAAATTGAGGATGAGGATGAGGACCTTGAAAAGAATTTGGAGGGGAATTTTGGCTAAAGGGTTGGTTTCTATTCTTCAAGCAGTGAGCTGTTTGAAAAAATACCTCAAAGAAATGTGGTCTCATGGTGATGGAATGGCATTCCATCACCATGAGACCACATTTATTCAAAGAATTTTTTCATACTAATTACTTCCTTCACTATGATATTGCTTACTATTATACTTTGATAGATTTTTTCCAAGCATCCATAGTTTGTTGGAAAGCACCTATTTTAGGCTTTTAGCCATACCAACAAGGAAGTGAGTAGTTTGATAAAATGCTTTGGTATACATGTATGAAAAATGTGGTAGCATAGAAAAGGCGGTGAGCCATTTGAAAAAATGCCTTGAATAAATGTGGTCTCATGGTGATGGAATGGCATTCCATCACCATGAGACCACATTTCTTCAAGGAATTTTTTCAAACTACTAACTTCCTTGTCTATGCTATTGCTTACTATTATGCTTTGATAGATTTTTTACAAGCATCCATAGTTTGTTGGAAAACACTATTTTTAGGCTTTTAGCCATAGCAGCAAGGAAATGAACTATTTGATAAAATGCTTTGGTAGACATGAATGGGAAATGTGGTAGCATAGAAAAGGTGGTGAGCTGTTTGAAAAAATGCCTCAAAAAAATTGGGTCTCATGGTGATGGACATCACCATGAGACCACATTTCTTTGAGGAATTTTTTGAAACAATTCATTACCTTGTCTATGCTATTGCTTACTATTATTCTTTCATATATTTCTTCCAAGCATCCATAGCATAGACAAGGCAGTGAACTGTTTGAAAAAATGCCTCAGTAAAAAGTGGTCTCATGGGATGCCATGACAAGAAAATGCAATTGTAAGTTGCTCCTACTTATTACTTATGCTATGTGAAGTAATTGCATTACTGCTTATGTTGACTTTCTAAACAACTATATTGTAGTTAAAATTTTGTCATCTATCAACATCTAGTTATTAGAACTATGGAATGTGAAGTAATGCTTTGAGTTTGAAAGATGTGTAATACAATGTAATCAACGATATGAATATAAAATACACAAATTTATTAAGTACAATTCATTAGTTAAACTCTTTATTCTATTACCTGCGTGTAGGTTTGTCTAAATCCACTGGCACTGGGAGGTTTTCCCTCAAAACCTCCAATATTATCCTATTCAACATCCGAAATCAGATATTAGAATACCATTCATATAACAATGCTATTAACATGAAATAAATTTATAATTGTTTACTAGTTACATACCTCAACAGTAGATGTAGTGGAGTAATAAGCAGGTGTAGGGCCAGTGTATCCAGTATCAACATGGTGACCCTGAAATTTTATTAAAATCATAAAACTAAATTAGTTAATCTTGCATTTCAAAATTCAAATTTAATAAATTAAATTCAATGAACATGCTAGCATTTACTTGAGTATTGATGCCATAAGCCTCATTCAAAATTTCAGCTACCCTCGTTATCTCCACAACTACAAACATATCTTGCATAGTAGCCTCCTGAGTGTCGATGAGGTCATATGAACAAGTCGCCCTGCAACCCTGACACAAATGGGATCGAGTCCCACCACTCAAAGACTCCCCTGGATGGTGCTATAGTATAGGGATGTCATACTGGATGGCACTCTGGATCAAAGAGGTGATAGCCTGCAAATTTTCTACCTCGACACTCTCCTTCACGATGGAAGGGATAACAATGTGCTCATGATCTGGCCTAGCGAGAGCTCGTCTCGCTTGCCACCTAGGATCCTTCCATGCACTAGGTCTATATTGAGATGACCCCCCACCTCTCCCCTAGAAGTCCCTCATATCAAAATAATTCAAGATTTTGTTTAGGATGAACTCATAGTATAGTTTTCTCAGGAAATATTGTGGGACTTCACAATTGTTGCATGGTGGGTAATAAAAAACCATGTACCACCTATCTCAAAAAAGTTCATAATCCATTGGTAGTGGAACCAATGGATAGGAAACCTCTTTGCATTGAGGCCAAGATTTTGATTTGTGTGTGGGTCGGTGAATAATGAGCATAAATCTAATTTTATAATTTTTAGATCTTTTACATCTTTATATGATAATTTATCCCAATAAAATTTTCTAGCCGCCTGCCTCTTATCTTGCCAACCACTTAATTGTTTGTTGATTACATCTACATGTTTTAAAATTTCTTTAAGTGAATTCGCAAGTGTTCTTCTTTCCATGGTTTAACCTGCTAGATCATTCAACCTTGTGATTAACTCAATTTGTTTTTTATTGTTTTCAATTACACCCATTAAATTTTGTTGACTGCCAGGAGGATGTTGAGGGATTGGTGGAGGAGATTATTGTTGTGGTTGTTGAACTTGAGGATTTTGTTCATGTTGTTTTTGTTCTAGTTGTTGAGGATTTTCAAGACGGTTTCCAGGATCATTATCATTTCCTACAAATTCAACAAATGAATATAAAAAACAACCTAAAACTAATAAATTCACAACAAAAAACAAAAAATCCTTACCTCTTCGACCTCCCTGTCAACGTGGCAGAATCCTGGTGATGAAATAGCAAAAAATTGACAAAAAAATTTCAAGATTGTCTCCTCCTTGAACGCGAGTGCACAAGAGAATGGTTTTTGGCTGCGGGCAGCAGAAAAAATAGTTAACATACAAATGAATTCGATTTGGTTTTTTTGGTTATAATAGCTCATAACGTGAGCACATAATATGCTCGATGTGACCGAGCCTTAGGCTTGGCACACCAAGCCGTAACACGAGCATGTTATAACACACTTGCGTTATAGCTTATCAAAACTTTTGTAAAATTTTGACCACAATTTGGCCCCCCATCTTTTTGCACCCGCCCAGTGAACATTTAAACAATAAAGGTCAAGGTTTATGTTTTCTCCCATTTAGTTGTGGCCCTACCGCTCTAATAGGAATTTAATGGAAACCTTAGATATATCACCACTTCGCCTCCAAACCACTAAAAATTGTGCCGCATAGTACAAGACCGAAAACTCAGTGGGCCTATTATGTTATTATATTTACCCACCCCTTACTCCTCAAATCTAGCATAACATATCATTAGTATTTGTGAACAAATAGATATTGATTGATGCCATTTTTTGAATTTGTGGCTTGTTGAACAATATTTAAGAAGCAATCTAAATCCTAATCACTTCGAATTATTTCATCTTTATTCTCGTGGTTTGTAGATGACATCATGAACTATCTGCAGGCACCCAACATAACATCACCACTACAAATTATGACTATTGCTTTATCTTTAGCTTCATAAATATTTGCAACGACCAAGCTTTGGTTTCAATTTTCTATGTATACACCAAATTTTAATATGTATGTTTTGTTTTAATGTTGTGATATTCTGGAAGAATGTTGTGATAAAATATTGCAGATAACAGTTATTTCAAGATAAAATTTAATTGAATTTTCATTTCTATGGGTCAATGCCAATTCAAGCCAACAAATAAATTAATCAAATGCAATTGCCAGGTGTAAAGCCAAGTTAATCCATTTGTTAGATATGCAATTTACTATAAAATATTACTCTCAAACTTTGCATTTCACTCACTAAATATTCTGGCATGTATTAATGCTTTAGAATCACGTGTTTCTCCATTTACCAAGTGTAGTCTAGACATAGGGCTATTAATACCATGCACCGAACAGAGGAAAATGTCAGATCAATTTTCAACACCAAATGATGTGTACGGACATCTTTTTCTTTAAAACATAAAAGGGAAGAAGTGGTGTGAAATATTTTGTGAAAAAAAATGGTGATAGCTTTCATTGGTAAATTCATTATTCTTGCATTTGCAGATTTGGATATATTTCTATTTCTTTTTTAAAATTGTAAGCAAAAAGTTTTCGTTATATTATGAGAAAATTATAAGCATCGACATGTAGGTCTAAAATATGCCAATAGACACCACTCTGAAATATTTTGCATCAACAAACACCTAGAGCATAACAAATACTGGGAGTGAAACCTATCAGTGAATTTCAAACCTTGGTTAATTGAGTTTGATATATATATACCTGAAATATCTCTAGGTCTCATGACATATAAAGAGTGATGTTTAAATGTTTATCAGATTGTTACCGATAATTGAAATTTATCATGAACTTCTTCAACAAGGTAAATTCCTTCTTGGCATTACATTGAATTAGATTTATTCTACAGATTGTGGAGAGACCTGCCACTTACCCTTATCTTTCAACACTTGATTTTTACACACCTTCCGATTGCCTTCATTTAGCAAGAATACTTTAATTTCAATCACACATTTGGTATTCTTGCTAATGTTTGGGTTTGGACTATATTTTCCTTTTCACATGGTTTAGGCAGACGATTATGTATTTTTTTTAATTTCTATTTCTTATACAATTTTAAATTTATTTGTAGAAAAGATGTTATTCATTATTTTAATAAATAATTTGTTGAATTTTTCTTTATTAGTTAGTAGGGTGTGTATAGTATTATATTTTAATTTTGTTTTGAAGAATATGATAATCTATGTTGTTTTCATTTAATTAAACTTTTAATGTTCATTTTTATTACTATGTAGGTTATATTTTCATTTAATTTAGATGATACAAATTATATTGTTGTGAAGATATGCATTTCTTTTAATTACTTATTTTTAATAGTATTATATTTGAATTAGAGTATAATGTAATAGAGTCATGTCTTGTAAATTT
The DNA here is from genome assembly GCA_007258455.2 of Sequoia sempervirens. Classification (NCBI taxonomy): domain Eukaryota; kingdom Viridiplantae; phylum Streptophyta; class Pinopsida; order Cupressales; family Cupressaceae; genus Sequoia; species Sequoia sempervirens. Next base: position 23,370 of record VDFB02071480.1, on the reverse strand, counting down.
TGCAAATCACAATTAAACTTGTTGCAAATCTTTCATTCAGTTTCCACTCTCCAAATATGTATTACTGACATTTTGTATATAATGCAAACAAGAATGTATATATTTTACACTACTCTTCCTTTACATGTTTACTTCTATATATTTTTCTATCAGCGTAACCCTTGCACCCCCCTGGTGCAAGTGCTAGTTAGTAAGTCACTTGGACATTGGGGGCCAATCTTACTATTTTTAGTAAGGCATCCAAATGAGCAGTATGAGTAGTGGGCAACCTCGTTGTGTTGGCAGAATCAGTTGATGATGAGTATTTATGGAGTTATGATTAATTGATTATTATTAAAGTGCTAACTTTAATAATAATTAAATATAAAGTGCATTAATGAATTGGCCTTTATAATATATGGTTTTTTATAATCATGAGGTTAATATTTAAAAAACATTTATGAGGGGCGCCACACTTAAGGGGTTTATTATATTATTTTATTGGAGGATATCATTTTAATGGTGTTGATGACTTTATACATTATATGATTTTAATTAATCATAGTCATTATTGATGCAATTAATGAAGGAGACACCATACATGGGAATAATATTATTTTATTGGAGGAAATAAAAGCAAATGAAGATTAAATATTAAAATGTATTAAAAGCCTAAAGGGGTCATGGCATTTTGGAGTTGATATAAAAGCTTTGAAAAACATTCTTATTCATTCATTTGATACTTGTGAAAATTTTAGAGCTCTGTGTGGAGGAGAAGCAAGGGTTTCTTGCTGCAAATTAATCTTTGAGAATGATAACTCTCTCAGATTAAGCATTCTATAGTTGCGAAATACCGCCCAAGGTTTGCTCTTCAGGTGGCTACATTCAGAAGTCACATTTGTGCTTCATTTTTTCATAGGATAGATTCAAAATAAGGTTTTGGTGTTCAAGAATATTGTGATATCTTTGCCTACTTGTCATCTTCAGCTGAGACACATTGCCATATCGATCCAGTCATTTTTGAGCTTGTTATTGCACCCAAAGGGGACGTGAGTATTTGATGAAGGGAGGAATTCATACACTCTCAAAACCCCATCTAAAATCCTCACAATAATTGCTAAAACAGAAATAAGAACTTGCAAACTAAACTCCACAAATTGTTTGCAAATTAAAACATTAAATTGCTCAGTTTAAGAAATCTGATTCCACATGAATTTCATTCATCTATATACATCAATTAAAACCATTGCAAACATAAAATATGAAAATTAAATATCATTCTTGAACACAATCCATGCTCAACTATGTGAGCTCCTACAAACTATTTGCCTTCTAGCACCTCAACTCCACCTACAACTCCTGTAGCTTATCCTCATGTCTTCAAAATTTCTTGACTTCACTCATCTTCTAAAATCTGATTTTTCTCTTCATTATGCAGCTCTCATGGCTACTTTGAACACCTACAAAATCCCTCTTCTCTTCTCCTATTCCTCTTCTTTTCACAAGTTGATTTTCTGCACTCTTTCTTGTGCAACTCTCAGGAGCAACTTGCAAGTTCTTTCAACGAACTTGCTGCTATTGATTGCTGCCTCTTGAATCCATTAAAGGCTATATTTTATAGAGATTAAAACCTTTTTTAGGGCACCAAAAGAGGCACCCAAATATGCTCTTTCATTTCCCTCCAATTGTCTTTTGAAATTCTTTTGTTTGTGCTTAAAATTCATCATTAAATGCTTCCAAATATGGCACACAAAGTTGTTGCACCATATTCCACAACTTGCTGCTATAAATTATTCATAAAAATCATGAACTAAGTCATGCTCACTCACCTTAAATTGAAAATTGAAGTCATTTATTGTTTTTTCCCAAATATCACTAGCTTTTTCCTCCATTCTAGGCATACAAATTGAAAAGATGGAATACCAAATGCCACTTTCCACATTAAACTTCTCTAAGCATCCAAATTGAGAAAAAATAATTAATTTTCAATTTATAATATGCCAATTGACCCCTTCAACCCTTGAAACATTGAAATTTTCCAATATAATATTTTTAAAATCACATTAAACACCTTTTTTTGCCTTTGATTTTGAATGGAAGCCAAGACTTGATAAAATAAATATTTTATCCTTCCAAACTCTAAAAGATTGTCTTGAAGCTCCAACCTACACCAAAAATGAAAAAAATAAACAAGAAAATAAAATATTTATTTTGTGTGATGCAAGATTGCTTGTGAGCCCGAATGCTCTTGCATTAGTATTTATCCTAAGCGCTAGAGGCACTTCTAATGATAGGCATTTGAAGGTTGAGGCTCCCTTTGTTGTTTGAGTGCATACTGAGAAGGGTTCAAGCCTAACACATGTTGCTGGGAGCATTTCAATCTACCGTCTATTTCCAGGATTGGCGTAGTAATTACCAGGTCTAAGTTGCATTATATTCTCACTTTAAATTTACTATTACCAAATAGCTTGCTAAATATTGTAGATTTCATATGGTTGCTGTGCATTTATGATATATAAAATTTACATGAATACTCCACAATAATGCTCAGAATGAATGTTATACAAGTCTGAAATATATCTCTGTAAAATATATTTCTATTTGGTAATCCAATGTGAAGGTTTTATTGAAGGATGGCGTCGACGGCTCTGGTCTTCCTGTGCTGAGCTAGGGCATCCGCGCCCTAGCTCGTCTTTTGCTTTTTCCTGTCTATGCGTGGCTGAGGGGGGGCATTTGGTTGTGTGCAGGGTGGGGCGTGCTTCTTGTTCGCTTTCATATGTGTTTTTTGGTGGCTTTCGGTGGCGGGGTTTCCTGTCTGCGCACGGCCGTTGCTCCATTCCTTCGCTTGTGTGGTGGATGCGGCCTGGGTTTAAACGTGGATACAGTGTGAAGGGTTTTGGTAAGGGGGTGAGCATTGTTTGGTTTGCTCTACCTGGCCGTGGGTGGAGTTTTTGGTGTGGGGTGTGAAGCGGGGTGTGTGTTCTGGTTTGGTGCTTTGGCAGAAATTTGGTGTGTCCCTTCCTCTGTGGTGGGGTGGTTTTGTGAGGGGTGTCTTCCCGTTGATGTCCTTCGTGTTCTTGGGGTTTTTGTGAGTTTGCATGTTAGAGTAGGGTATTTTTGTCCTCTATGTTGCACGAAGAATTTTCTGGGGTTGACCCCAAAATGGATTTTCGATCGGCGTTTGGCTCCAAACCAACTCTTTAGAACTCGAAGGTTTTTGAGAATACTCTTTTTTCGGTGGAACCTGAAAAAGCTATGACAGGTCCGACAGGAGGGCCTAGAATCCCAAAGATTAATGGGTGCCTCGAACGATGTAAAGAGAGGCCGAGTGTAGTCATTCCAATGGAGATGATGGCTGAAGACATTGATTATTATTCTAGGCATTCTCTTTACTGCAAATTCTTAGGTTTGAAAATTTCTTTGCATTTCTTGGAGATGTGGGCTCATAGGACGTGGATGCCTGAAGGAGAGATAGAGATCCGCTTCCTGGAAAATAACTATTTCATGGTTTCATTTGATTGTCTGGCGGATCGGAATAGGGTTTTTGAAGGCGGACCATACTTTTACAACCAGGTGGGCTTGTTCATTAAGCTGTGGCACGCAGGCTTCAACCCGGCGGAGGAACTTCTGAATCAGGTTCCGATTTGGGTTCGTCTCCCGAGGCTCCCGGTGGAATGCTGGCGGGAGGATGTGTTGTATCTATTAGCCTCAAAACTGGGGAAACCTGTGGGTTCGTCACAACAAACACAATTCAAAAAGGTAATGACTTTTGCTTGGTTTTGTGTGGAAATTGATTTAAGTAAACCATTGCCAGATTCGTTAGAGGTGAGTGCAGGAGATTACTCATGGGTGCAACAACTTGATTATGAAACGCTTCCTTTCCGTTGTCATTTCTGTCATGAGTATGGTCACCTCCTGCGCAGATGTCCAAAGGCCAAGCCTTTGGAGGCTCAATCTTCTCAGCCTTTGGCGAATCCGCCCAGGGTGGACAAGGGAAAGGATCCCTCTCAGGGTTTTGATGGTAGGGAAGTTGGTTTTATTCCAGTTCGAGGCAGAAACAAAAATAAAGGCCATAAAAGGACTTTGAAGGACAGGTAGGAGGTGGACACTTTCAACAGGTTTGAGGTGCTGGAGGATCTTAGTCAGCAGGAGGTGAATCCAGGTTTTTTGGATCTAGATCATGGGACTTTGGATATGGATCTACATGACTCTTTGGTTGTGGCTTCGCTTGCCCCCCAACAGGTGGGGGTGGTGGGAGTTCCATGCTTTGATGAGGTCAGGATTGTTCCTAGTCAGCCATTACTCAATTCTAAGGTTCCTTTGTCTCCGCTTGCTGAGGGGACCTTGGCTTTAGGGGCAGATCGATAGTTGGAGGTGCAGGATGGGTTGGGTGGTAGTGCTGAGGTAGCGAAAGATAGTGGGGACAAGGATCCCCTCTTGCAGAAAGTTGGTTCAGAGGTGGGTAAGAAGATTGTCAAGCCGTCCTCTCAGTTGGGTGTTTTGCAAAAAACCCTCAAGAAGGGGGGGCCGGAGAAAAACACTAAGCTGGGAAGGAAGAAGGACGAGGAGAAGATTAGGATGATAGGGGAGACTTTGGTGGAGTCGGGGTCAGTCAAGACTCTGGATTCACATTTTTTCAGGTCCCTTGAAATGATAGTTCTCTCTTGGAATGTAAGGGGCTTGAACAGTGGCCCTAGACAAAAAGCTGTTTGGGATTTGATTCAGAGTCATGCGCCTGATGTTCTTTTTCTACAGGAGACTAAGCTCTCTGTGGAGGGTATGATGGATTTAGTTCCAAAGTTATGGAGGAATGGTGATTGTTAATGCATTGGTGCTCAAGGGTCTTCCGGCGGGGTAGCGTGTCTATATAACCCGCGAAAGATCTGCCCCCTTTGGTGGGTGTCTTTCTAGTCTTCCCTTTCCATGGTGGCCTCTTGTTTTATGTCTGGGGAAATTGCTCTCTTCTCCAATGTGTATGCGCTTGTGGAGTTGCAGGGGAAACAACTCTTGTGGTCCAACATTCGTTTAGTTCGCAGCCTTTTTCCTTACCATCCTTGGATTATTGGAGGTGATTTTAATGCTATCATGGAGCTTGTTGAGAAGAAGGGTGGTATTGCAAGGTTGGAGGCTTCCGCATTGCTGCTCCAGGATAATGTCTCTACTTTGAATCTTGTTGATATTAAGCCGGCCACTGGTCTTTTTACTTGGAATAACAGGAGAACTAGTGATGCTTCTATTTCTGAAAGACTTGATAGATTTATGGTGTCTAGCTTTTGGTTGGGGGATAGGTGGTTGACAAGCTCTGAAATTCTGGATAGTCATGGTTCTGACCATTGGCCTATTAAGTTGGTGGCTGATGTGCCTCAACGTAGTGCTCGACTGTCCTTTAAGTTCCAACTCATGTGGCTTAGGGATGAATCTCTTCATGATTTTCTCCCTGGTTGGTGGGATCGGGGGAAGCCAGCTTATGGCACTGCTATGTACTCTCTCTCAAAGAGGCTTCAGTATGTTAAATACAGTTTGAAAAGATGGAATAGGCAACATTTTGGTAATTTATTCCAGGAAAAACAGATGGCTCAAGATAATCTGGATCTAATCACCAGGCAGATCTGCGATCACGACCTCTCAGAGGAGCTGAGTTTGTTAGAGGCTGTTGCTTTAAAAAAGCTCGAGGAATGGGAGTTAAGAGAAGAGATCTTTTGGAAACAAAAGTCTCGTATTGAATGGCTTCAGACTGGTGATCAGAACACCTCCTTTTTCCATAACTCTGTCAAGGATCGGAGACAAGGTAATGCTCTTTCTTCTATTTTGCTACCTGATGGGGAAACTTTGTCCTCTTCTGCTTCTATTTTTGCTGAATGCATTAGGTATTTCTCTACTCTCTTCACTGAGGACTCTCCTCCTACAGAGGAGGATGAAGCAAGGATTTTAGATTGTATCTCGAAGCTGGTGACTAATGAAATGAATGATTCTTTGCTTGCTCCCATTACCTTGTCCGAGCTTGAGAATGTTGTGTTTCAGATGAAGAAAGGTAAAGCACCTGGACCTGATGGGTTCCCAGTTGAATTTTTTCAGGAATTCTGGGAAGTGATTAAATTGGATCTTTTGGAGGTTGTTCAGGAATCCTTTATGCATAAGCAAATGCTGAAATCCCTGAATGCTACTTTTTTAGCTCTTATTCCTAAGGTGGAGGGAGCTAACTCTTTGGATCAGTTTAGGCCTATTGCACTATGTAATGTGGTGTATAAAATTATTACTAAGTTGATTGCAGAAAGGATGAAACCTTGGCTTGAGGATTTAATCTCTGAGGAACAGGGGGGTTTTGTTGCTGGCAGACAGATCATGGATGGGGTGGTTATTGCTACTGAGGCCATACACTCTATGGAATCCTCAAAGGAGAAATCTATGTTTATCAAGCTGGACATGGCCAAAGCTTATGATCGTGTTAAATGGAGCTTTCTGTTTAAGGTTCTTAGAGCTTTCGGCTTTGCGGAAGGCTGGATTGATTGGGTTAGAAGCTGTGTCACTTCCTCTTCCTTTTCGGTGCTGGTCAATGGTGAACTCACTTGCTTGTTTGGTGCTTCTAGAGGCCTCAGGTAGGGAGATCCCTTGTCCCCTTACTTATTCATCCTTCTTGCGGAGGGCCTGGGCAGACTCATATGTGCTCAGGTTGCTAACGGCTTGCTCCAGGGATGGAGTTGGGGAGAAGATATTCCCCCTCAGTCTCATTTGTAGTTTGTCAACGATACTGCCTTGATGGGCAGGGCTAAGGTTGAGGAGGCTCTCAATTGGCGCCGTGTGTTGGACTGTTACTTGGCGGCTTCTGGACAACGCATAAATGAGGGCAAGTCCTTCATTTATTTCTTCCATACTCCTAAGGGTATTCAAAGGAGAATTGTTGGTATCCTTCGGTTCCAGATTGGCTCGCTACCTTTTTCCTACCTTGGAATCCCTCTTGCGGTTCATTCTCTCCCCAAAAAGTTTTGGCTGAAGATTCTTGATAAGTTCAAAAGATTAGTCAGTCATTGGACTTGCAGGTGGCTTTCTTCTACTGGTAGAGTGACTCTTCTAAAGTCTGTGGTCCAGGCTCTTCCTGTTTATAAGTGCTTTGTTCTCTCTGCCCCTTCAAGTTTTATTAAAGACTTCGAGAAATTGTCTCGTCAGTTTTTGTGGGATGGTAATCTTCTTCATATAAAATGGAGTTTGGTGAAGTGGGATGTTGTTTGTAGGCCAAAACAGGAGGGGGGTCTTGGTCTTCGGCGGACTGATTTGAATGGGCAGGCCTTGGCTGCTAAGTTGTATTGGCACTGGTGCTCTCAACAACACATGTGCTGGGCTAAAATTTTGACCTCCAAATATTTGGGGGCGGTGGACTGTAGTGAGGTTGCAAGATTCAATATGGAGGGGAAAGGCTCAGTGATCTGGGGAACCCTTAAACGTGGTGCCAAGTTGGTTAAACAGGGTCTTTTTTGGATTTGTAATGGGGGTTGAGAGGCTCTCTTTTGGCATGACTCTTGGGATGGACACCCACCCATTTTGTCCTCTCATCCCCACCTCCACGCTTTGTGCCAGTCTTTCATGGAGGCTGGTTGGAGTCATGTGGCGGATTTCAAATTTCAACATTCTTTGGGTCAGAATTCTGTGGCCAGGTGGAAGGACCCCTTGGTTTGGCCGCCTGGTGGTACGGTGGAGGATCGTCAAGAGCTTGCTAAGATCTTATCGGGTCGTGCCTGTAATTCTCTTCATGGGGTTGATGTTCTTGCTTGGGGTCCTGACTTGAAAGGCAAATTTTCGGTTGCCTCTGGCTATCAGGTGTTGGATAAACAGAGCTTCGGAAGCTCCCAGGTTTCTTGGTGGAAGCAGGCTTGGAATAAATTTGCTTGGCCTAAGAGTAATTTTTTCTCTTGGCTCGTGGTTCATGGTAAATGTCTTACTTGGGACAACCTGTGCAAAAGGGGGTTTCAGGGCCCCTCCATGTGCATTTTGTGCGGTCAACATGAGGAATGCATATCTCATCTCTTTTTCCAGTGTTCTTTAGCTAGGACTATCTGGCATCATTGGTGGAATCTTTGGAGCTTACCGTGTTCCCACGTCTCTTCTTTGGAGGATTTTTGGAAAAGACAGGGTTCGTCGCCTGCCACAACCTCTTTTCTTAAAATTGCTTGGAGCATTGGTCCTAGCTTGATTGTTTGGAAAATCTGGTTGGAGCGTAATAGAAGAATTTTTCTTGGTAAAAAATTGTTTATGGGGCAACTTTGGCGACGAATTCTTGGCGCTTTGCAGGAGACTTTGATTGCGAAGTGTGATTTGTCGGTGCTGCTTGATCCTGGAGACTTGGGCATTGTAAATGCCCTTGGCCTTGACACTAGGGTCAAGGGTCTTTTGAGAAAAGAGCACCATAGACGTGGGCGTGAAAGGGTCGCTCGCGAGGGCTTTTGGTGCCCACCTGCTCTTGGGAAGCTAAAAATTAATACTGATGGGTCGTCTAGGGGTAATCCTGGGCATGCTGGTGTTGGTGGTCTTGGTAGAGATAGCCTTGGGGTGGTGGTTTTCTTCTTTTTCACGTATCGTGGTCTGCAAACTAATAATCTTATGGAGGCGAGTGCTATTCTCTTGGCGTTGGAGCATGCGGTGGCTCTTGGATGGCGGCGGATTGTTTGTGAGGCTGATTCCCAGGTGGTTATTGATATGTTGAATAACCTAAATTTAGAGGATGTGAATTGGCAGTTGGTTGTGGTTGTTAAACAGATTGTTTCTCTGAGTGGTACTTTGGAGTCCATCATTTTCCGCCATATTCAGCGAGAATGGAATAGGGTGGCTGACGGGCTGGCAAAATGGGCATCGAAAAAGACTGATTCTTGGTGTGTGGATGATTGGGACAATCTTCCTGAAGATATGGCTCCTGTTCTTGAGGACTGGGTTGCTGAGGATATGCGATGCTTCTTGGGTGTGAATTAATTCTTGCTGTTTTTGGCCCCTTGCGGCCTCTTTCTTCTGACTTTGTAATGCTGTGTTGATTCAATAAAGTTTTTACCCTCCTTTTATTAAAAAAAAATAAAAATGAGAAGTTTTCAGAATATATTGAGTTTGAAAATGAAATGTAAATGTTGTTCATGCATCTAAAGTAAATATCATATGTTAGAAATTTAATGTGTCAACAAAAGAAATTGTTGAAGTTAGATTGATTTATATACTATGAAATCTGCTCTCCAGTATGTTTATTCTAAGCATGTAATAGTTGTTGCAATTATTGTTGTAATTTATGAGTAGTTCTATTAGTCACATTAGGAAAAGAATATCTCAGGAATGATTGTCATATCTGTTATTGTTGAGTGACATATTCATTACTCAAACTCATATTTAAAAGTAACATAGTATAATGAGTTTGACAAGTGTTTGACAAAATGCTAATATGACAAACTAAGACAAATCAGAAAATTAATTGAGCAAAATCGTAATAGAGTTTGTTCCATTTGGGGTGGGACACTTCAATTAGGATGTCAATGAGGTAGACAACAATGCATTAAGTTGTGAATACCCACAAGATGTCATTCATCATCAACATGAATGCAGCTAGAGCATTGGTTAGGCCAAAGGGCATGACTAATTAACATAGTCATGGTTGGGGGGTCCAATTAAGGACTATATAAACACACAATAAAATAAATACACAATAACACATAATAAATGCTTGATTGGAAAAAGGGATATAGGCCTTAAATCACACTTCTTCCAATTAGGGACATTAGGGATTAAAAGTAATTTTAATATCCACTTGGCTACAAACCTCAATGGAAAATCCAGAATGGTGGATCAAGGTTTCAATCCATGTTTTGTGTGTGTGCATGATGATTAATTAATTGTTAATTGATTGAATCATATGAAGCAATGTTGTTCCTAGATTAACTATGAAAATGCAACAAACTGAGATGATTCATAAGAAACACGGAACAAGAAGACAAAATTAGACTCCAAAAATGTAGAGGGTAAACATAGAAGAACCCGACATATAAATTTGAGGTTGAAATGGCTGGACAAGGGCGTGTGATGCCCTAGATTGACTTCCTACTTTTTAAGATATGATTTCACAATCTCGTAGCTCTTGATCTACAAGTATTTCTCTCTCAGGGTCATTATCGAAACTTCGTCTACTGCTATTGAAATCCACTTTCCTTGACTTGATAACTTGTAGGGTTTGAATGCATGAATGAACAATTAGTTTTCAATCTTCCTCTAATTTTACTCAAATATGAAAACTTGCACACATGAGGGGGAAGGGTTGTACCGTACAAGTGCTTTCCTAAGTCAAACCCTGTTTTGGTATTTCTTCCTCCACAACAACTATGATGATGTATAAAGAGAGCTTACCCTTGATTGGGTAGAGGCTAAATGATAAACAAGTGATAAATTGACAAGTTTCTACAACTCACCACTCAAATATGCATTCCTTGATGGACTGAAGTTATGTACTTAGATCACCTTCAAGGAGAAATGGTTGCTTGATTTGACATCTTGCAAGTGTTAGTACTCATAAAACATGAATACACTTACACAAAAACATGATATATGAATGCCATGATGCTTGATTGAAATAAATGCTGTAATAATCTTGATAATTCTACTCTTGAATGCTCTTGATTGCTTTTAGGATGCTCAATTTTTCTCAATGAATGTGCTAGGATTAAAATGTTGAAAATATATAGTATTTATATGCAATTCTTCTAATTTCCCAAAAATCAAATGTCGATAGCCAAAAAATGAAATTGGAATTTCAAATAATAAAATATCCAGATTGATATATTCAAATTAGATCCAAAAAGGGGTGGACAAGAGCATGGGAAATCCTAGTTTAGACCCAGCCGTTTCAAGACCTTAAACATTGGGAGCAAATATTAAATGCCCATTTTCATTCCCATTGTTTGATTTTCCAAAGATAATTATAAAACGGTCAATTAAATGCATAATTAGGTCCAAGCACATAGGGGGAGCTAAACCTAGAGTGAGATTCTCAAGGATGACAATTATAGATGCTACATTTAGCCCCCCACTTTGGTGAGAGTATGAATTTATGCTCACTCACACTAGAGTACAAAAAAGCCAAGAGGTGTTCAATTATCCAAACATTGAAGAGATATGATGACATCGAATATAAGGGATGCATTAGCTCTCAAATTCAAGATCATATGACAAACAATATAAGAACAAAGGAACACACATATGAAGTGAAACACGACATGAAAAACATGAAGCATATACGATGAAGACACACATCACATAATATGAACATAAACATGAATTGAACACATTACATGGTGCAAACACAATGCAAACACAAATAAGAAACATAATAAAACAAAAAAAATATGGTTAGTACTAATAGAATTTGAGTCAATAAGGTAAAGAGACCTTAGTCTTCAATTTGTCTCAAATACCAAATGTCATTTCTTGAATATATGTTAGACAAGATATTGCTCTCATAAGGGCTAGCAAGATGTGCTATGTTATACCACTCATGAGCTACATAGATCTATTGGGTAGCAAGTTGTGTTAGGCTAAGTGTCCATGCAATACAATGGGTTTCACAAATCTAGCAAGTTGTGTTAGGCTAGGCATCTCATGAAACACATGACTCCATTGACAAGCAAGTTGTATTATGCTAGGTGGCCATGTTAAAAAGGGTGTTCAAATTCATGAATCAACAAGTTGCATTATGCCAAATCCATGGACTATTTTGTAAATAACGTAGATCAGGGAGTGCAAAGTTTAATGTCACAGGGGACCATTTAACATCATAGGGGATGAAATCACCTCAAGGGGTGTACAAATTTTAATGTCACAAGGGACGAAATCACCTAAGGGGTTGTACAAATTTTAACATCACGGAGGACGAAATCACCTCAAGGGGAGTACAAAATTTAACATCACAAGGGACAAAATCACCTCAGGGGGTGTACAAAGTTTAATGTCACAAGGGAAAAAATCACCTTAGGGGGTGAACAAGGTTTAACGTCAGAGATAATGAAATCATTAAGCCACGCCTCAAGGGGTGTTACAAAGGGGTATATGCCACAACATGGATAAAACAAGATATTATTCAATATATGGGAGGTCACACTTTAGGGAGTATCATACATGACACCACCACTAAGAGAGGACAAATCATGGAATGGAAGATCACACGTTAGGGGGTATTAAGTAAAATATCACCACTAAGGGGACATAACATGACATGAAAAGTTGCACTTTAGGGGGTATTAGGGATAAAACCATCAAGGGGACACTATCATAAATTGAGTAAAAGCCAAATAAGAATACACCATGCAAAATATTACAGTCAAAGAGATAACATGGAAATGCAAGGCCACACCTTTAGAGGATATTAAACATAATATCACTAATAAAGGGGCTACATGGAGATGAAAATCCACACATTAGAAGATATTAAACATAATCACTACTAAAGGGGGTAATATGGTTTTATAATTTTGTAATTTTAGCCAAAATATATGAGGGAATATACCCCTGCTTAAAATGCAAGTGTACAAGTATTTTAGTGAGATCAATGATTGAAGATACATACCACACAAGATTAGAAATCCTTGGCCCCCAAGTGAGGGAAAATATAGTATTGTGTTGCTCCTTACTGATGAGAAATGGATGCGTAAATTTTTTTTTGTGCCCTCATGCATGAAAATGAGCATCTAACGATACTTCAAATGCCACATAGTAAGGAGCAACAACATAATAATTAATTTATTATTTTTTATGGGTCCACATCAATATCATATAATTGAATTAATCATTACAATTTTTCTTTAAAGTGTAACATTCATCCGTAGAATGACCAAGTGTTCTATGATATGCACAAAAGGATGAATTTTTGGTTTGTTTTTTCTTTTATTGCATGCATAGGTGGCAACGTTATTAATTCCAATTGTAAAAGTGTGCACAATGTACATTGTATATTAGACAAAGGATACGAGGTGAGAAGGGGGCCATTTCCAATTAGACCATGAGGTGGTGGTAGAATTGCAACGTTTGTTCTAAAAGAGTGAATTTCATGTTCATAGGATGGATGATCATCTTGGGCATACACTTATCTCTATTGGCAAGGGCTTGTATACCCAATGGGCGAGGGATAAATTTTAAAGCACTCTCTTTATGGGAGGAGGAAAACACATCAAGTGAAGGTATGATAGGCTTTACAGGTCATTGACAAGGGCGAGTAGGTAAAACCAACAAAGGATAAAGGACAATGTTGGCTCTAGGGTAGGTAATACATTATTTAATGAGTTATCCATGATTGTTTCATCTTGCACCAAGATATTCTCATTGGGAGGATATGCATTGGGAGATAAAAAAACATGGGTTTCATCGCTTGTAGGAGAATCATTACCAAACATTAAACATCAACCAAGGATTTCAAAGAAGACATCATTTTTCCAAAGCACTAGAAAATTATGAAAGTTTATTATTAACAAATATATGTACTGAGATAATGATTGTTACAACATAGTAAAAATAAAAATTTGAATTAGATTTGGAAAAAAGACCTTTAGACACTATTGTCACCAAAATTTGATCAAAAATAGTTTGGACAGGGACATGGGATGCCCTAGACTAGTGAGTTGATTTTTTTAAAAAATTGAAAAGCTAGAAATGTAGTACAATGTATGAGTATTCCAATCTGTAATTGTTCAGGTCTGAGAATAAGCAAATTTCTAGAAATGCACGGATTTGTAATTTTGCTATGTGTGACAATTATGCATGCAATTTTCAAAATTTTCAAGCAATTAATGCAATGTAAAATGTAATTTTTTAGATTGCAGAGTACGACAGTTGACTGATCCTAAGTTGACTAATCTAAAAATGTGAAAATCTTTCCATGTTTTTAACAAAACAATGCAACTTTTTTCACTTTTTCACTATATGCAAATGCCTAAATGATCACTTAAACACTTTCAGATTTTTTTATTCTTCAAATTTTAAGATGACCTAATGCAGATTTTGAAATGCAATTATGAGCTAAATCTACTTTGCAATTACCAAAATAACCCCAATTGTCTTCTGAATGCAAAATGCAATGCAATTTTTGAAAATTTCATTATCTTTTATGAAAATCATGTATGCATAAATTATGAAATTGCAAAATCTAAGACTATACTCATATTTTAAAATGATACATTTATATTTCAAAAGATTTAAATTGTAACAAACACCAAGTTCACCAAAATGTTTGATTGGAAAAAGGGATCTAGGTCTTAAATCACAATTCTTCCAATTAGGGACATTAGGGATTAAAAGTGATCTCAATATCCAATTGGCTACAAACCTCAATGGAAGAGCCAAAATGGTGGATTAGGGTTTTAATCCCTATTTTGTGTGTGATGATGATAAATTGATTGTTAATTTCAGACTAAATTATATGAAGCAATGTTGTTCCTAGATGAACTATGAAAATATAGCAAACTAAGATGATTTTTGAGAAACACATAATAGAAAGACAAAAATAGACTCCAAAAATGCAGAGGGTAGACACAAAAGAACCTACCATATAAATTTGAGGTTGAAATGGTTGGAAAAGGGTGTGAGACGCCCTAGACTAGCTTCCTGCTTTTTAAGATTTGATTTTACAATCTTGTAGCTCTTGATTTGCAAGTCTTTCTCTCTCAACATCACTATTGGAACTTCATCTGTTATTGTTGAAATCCACTTTCCTTGACTTGACAACTTATAGGGTTTGAATGCATAAATGAGTAATTAGTTTTCAATCTTCCTCCAATTTTCCTCAAATTTGAAAACTTGCACACATGAAAGAGGGGGAAAGGTTGTGCCATATAGGGGCTTACCTAAGTCAAACCTCGTTTTGGTATTGGGTAGATGCACAAAGTTGAGTCCACAAAACGTGGAAGCTTTTTCCTTAGCCAAAATCCCGAAATTGGGTTCAACAAAGCGAGATCCTGTTTAGGTTCAGGGCCTCGAGCCAAAAACGAGATGGGATCTCATTTCATAAAAAAATATTTTTTTATGCTTTTATGAAACGTGATCCCGTTTTGAAAATGAGACCCCGTTTAAAAAAAAACATACAAAATTAATTTTTTATGCTTTTAAGAAACGAGATCCCATTTCATAAAAGCATAAAAAATAATTTTTTATGAAATGGTTAGAATGGGATCTCAATTTTTAAAATTTGAATTTTTGGTTGGGTTTTTGCTTTGTTTTTTGGTTCGAGAAAAGGCTTCCATAATTTTTTGACGAAATTAAAACACATTATAGATGAGACAGTGTAGATTCCAAATATGTACATTTTTTTACAATTGAATTATTTCTAATGAAATTGGTCCATAAACTTGAAATATCAAAGTTTTTAGTATTTTAATACTTTTTATTAAAATAATTTTAAAAAAATGAATTGTACGAAAACGTACTTTAGACAATTCTTTTCAATTTGAATTTTTTTTTTCAAAAAATGATAAGTTTAGGTCATCTTATGCGTGATGTACACTATGATTTTTCAAAACAACAAATATGGCCAAGAAAAATTAACAAAAAAAATATTCAATAAAAAATTACAAAATAATATAAAAAATATGCTTTAGTGAGTTACAAATATTTTCCCAAAAGGATTGAGAAAAATATGATTATTTAGGTCAAAATATGGATGACGTACACATGCATGGTATGGTAAAAAAAAGTCTTTTAAACAGTGGTTTTTAGAAATGCCTATTGAAAATCAATTTGTATCATCTAGGTGTTAAAATAAATTACATATTTGGAAACTAGACTTCCAGTACTACATTTTATTATTATTGACTTTTAAAAAAGATTTCATCTCTAAGTGCTTCAAATTTTAAGGTCAAATGTAACAAATTTTTAAAATTAGGGAAAACACTTCCACTTTTTTGGCCAAAAAGTGGACTCAACTTCTTGCACACACCCTATTTCTACCTCCACAACGGCTATGATGATGTATAAAGAGAGCTTACCCTTGGTTAGGTAGAGACTAAATGATAAACAAGTGATAAATTGACAAATTATTGCAAATCACCACTCAAATCTACATTTCTTGATGGACTAAAGTCATGTACTCATCACCTTCAAGGATAAATTGTTGCTTGATTTGAAGCCCTACAAGTATTAGTACTCACAAAAAAATGGACACAAAACATGAACAAACTTATATAAAAACATGATATGAATGACATGATTCTTGACTAAAATAAATGTTGCAATAATCTTTGATAATTTTGCTCTTAAATGCTCTTAATTTCTTTTAAGATGCTCAATTTTGCTCAATAAATGTGCTAGGATTAAAGTGTTGAAAATTATTAGTATTTATATGCAATTCTTCTAATTTCTCAAAAAATGAAATGTTGATAAATGACAAATAAAGTTGGAATTTCAAATAATAAAATATTGACATTAACATGTTCAAATTAGAGCCAAAAATGGGTGGAAAAGGGCATGAAGCATCTTAGGCAAGACCCATCCTTTTTGGGGCCTTAAACATCATGGGAAAATATTAAATTCTTATTTTCATTTCCATTGTTTTATTTTACAAAAATGTTTATAAAATGGACAATTAAATGCATAATTAGGTCCAAGCACATGACGGGGTGCTAAACCTACTATGAAATTGTCAAGGGTGACAATTTTTAGCGCTACAATAAAATAACAAAGATTCACACAATCTAGGTCTAATATATTGATATTATTCAAAAAAAAAGATTCAAGAAAATGATATACAATATTCTACTTGAAGTATCCCTCAACATCCTCAGAGCTTGAATAAGTATAGATGGATGCAAAATGATATGTGCCACATGGAAACATATTAGATCATTATAGGGAAATGTGATAAGATTAGTAGTCCCAACATTAAATGATTTTGTCTTTAGTTTGCCTTAGAATTGGGCATATCACCTTAGAAGGGAGTAGATTCACTTTCTTCAATGTAACTCAAGCTATGAGTCTCTAAATTCAATGTGGTTTTTTATATGACCCCTCTTAGGATCCTAATTGAAATAGGAAAACTTATGGATTGCTATGAAATTCAAATATTTGGTACATAATTCAATCGTGGTTGTATTATATGATGAACAATTAAGGTCTTTAAGATACTTGAGAAATATACGTGTTGATCCAAATATCATGAAATTTGAATAAATTGTGTGAGATGTAATGTAGGATTTATGTTCCAAACTGCTATGTGAAATATGCAAATATTGAGAAATTCAACATGGAAGTGTTATCACTTTTTCTTATTATGGCTAATATGAAGCTTGATTGAAAGATGTGCAAGTGCTTTGAAGAGTAGTGCCATATATTTTCTGCACATTGGTGCAAGTGCTTTGAAGACTAATTAAACATCGAAATAACATCGCAGATTCATCGGTCGTTGGCATCATAAAATGACTTGGATGTTCGTCAGAATATCGATGAAAACTTCATGTATCCACCGACGAATTACAACCAAAATGCAATTGCAATGGCTCTTCCGAAGTGTCGAAACAACACTAGAAGTTCGTCGCCATTTCAATGTAATCGGCAAGGAGTTACGATGAAGCCTTCGTCACAGGTAAGCAACTTCGTTGGACCTTTTCTGTGATTCGTCGGTGGCCTTCGTCAAAATTGAGACGAAATGGGCAAGGAGTTATGACAAAGCCTTCGTCACAGCTAAGCAACTTCATCATACCTTTTATTTGATTCATCAGTGGCCTTTGTCAAAATTGAGACGAAATTGGCAAGGAGTTATGACAAAGCCTTCGTTGCAGCTATAGCAATTTCGTTGGACCTTTTCGGTGATTCATCGGTGGTTTTTGTTGAAATTGTGACAAAACAATGCAATTTTTTTTTTAAAAATATTTGTTGAAATGTACCATCGTGGAGACTCTTGGCGATGACCACCGAAGCCAACCCATCAGTGAGAGATCAATAATCAGTACAGGATAGAAAACTCACTCTGATAGTCCATGTCTTGTTGATGACTTTCGTCGGTAAGACATATCCAATGTCACACCAATCTAACCTCTTCAGGAGTTTTGAACATTGCTGGTTGTCAGCAAGACATTTTGAGGGTCTCATCGATTAAACAAGTGTCTAAGCGCAAGTAAACAAATGGAACCTATTAATTTTCTTATTTTGGGGTTCTTTAAATCATAGAATAGATGCCATCTTCTTGTGTATAATGTACTTATATTCAGATTTGAATTTGAGACCAATTGTCATTGCACATTCCATTTTACTTGCATAGAGTATTCTATAAGTAATATATTGATAATGCCAAATGATTTATGGTGTTGTACAACTCTACCTATCATCACAGTTCTGTTGTTCCCCTCGAGAGAATCCTGCAAAGACAAGTTTACAATACCAAGTCAAATAATATAAAAAATACTTACTTCCATACAAATTAAATGATTATTCTCACAATGGCAATTGTCTAATTACAACAACAATTCCATGAAAGGTTATCCATGCTTCATAAGAGATGACTAATCATACATATAGACTACAAGATGCATAGAAAAAGTATTACACTCGAGAAGAAACAAGGGCTAACAAGGGAAGGAGTTAAGAAACATCTGGATTGAAGAGAAAATGTGTAGGGAAAATGCTGAGCAGTGTCAAGAGAACAGAGCTTGTAGAACATATTCTTGACCTAATCAAGCTCTTGAAAAACTTAAACAAAATTAAAATACTAACACATACATGATACATGTAATGAACTTCCAATATCTGCTATCTTTTTCATTAATGTGGAGGTAGGTAAAGGAGAAATAATTATAATTGTAACACTATTCATAGTTCAGTAAATTATGTTCATAATTTGTGTTCAATGGACCTCAGTTTTATCATTATACTGCCCATCTAATACCATATTTTAATCAAGGGTTCAACTATCTCAGATCTAAAGAAGCACCTTCAATTAACCATTTAAAGTACTATAAAATAAGGTAAGACTTTTACTTGAGAAAGATTGGGTACACTTGTAGGATTAAAGTTCTCGCAATCATCAGGATTTATTGGTACACAAACACAACCTGCAACATATGAAGTAATGGATGACTACAAGTTAGTGAAATGGTCCTTAATATGTGATTGGTTTGCAAATTCATTGGTAGAAAATAAGGTTACAAACAGATCTACATGAAGAATTATGAGGACAATCTACTGTAATCATCAAAATAGATGAAAAGTGCAAAGGAAAGAGTTGAGCTACATCTCTAGAGCCTAAAAAAAACACATGCAAGAAACATAAAAAAAGAACAAACCAAATTTTGGATGAATAAAAAATGGTGCCTTCAGCAAGTGATTCATATGCTTTCGCACTTGATACAGGACATTAAGAAGATTTTAGTCTTCCTTTGTGAAATTAACTACTTACAGAATAAACCCAGAAACCAATATTATATACATCCATGTCTAGCCGAGGGTAGGTATAAGAGAAATTTTTTTCCTCAATGCAATGCCAAAAAATATCAATGTGTGTGTAGGTTTGTATTACTCAAAATATCATTTCATTGCTTAAGGAAAAATACCAAAGTGATCTTTTAAATTTCAATCTTTACATAGGCTCCCTTATTGCTACACATGGATATACATGCATTATTCGAGCTCTAAACTATTCAAATATTAAGGATTTAATTAGCTATAAGATGGAAAGTTGTTGTTTAGACATAATCCATCATCTTTTACATATCTTTATTCACTCCTAGCGCTTCAAATAAATTTATGTAAATGAGACATAAATGTGAATCTTTTATGACAAAGAAAATTCTTAAAAGGAGGGGGGAGAGAGAAAAGGGTAGGGGGCAAGAGAATGATTGAATGCATAGCAAAGTATAACATTTTGATCATTATAACAATGAAATGAATCTTAAGTTTGAAGCATTAATATCATTTACAACATTTATGATCAAGAATGAATGTAAGTAGAGAAACTTTTGCATACCAGATGGTACAAAATTTCATGGTTAAGTTGAAGCCTCCCATCAACAACAAGATCCAAATATCCGTGTATCTATCTCAATCGAGCCTCTAAACCCTTCAGAGCTGTCAATTTTTCCACTAACCTGTTATGCACAAAAGTCAAATTTTAGAGTTATGTCACCACTAAAAATAGAATAAACAAAGCTTTGAAACCAAATCCACACACAACACAATGTGGTATTCATACAAAGCCATACAAACAAACTAAACTCAAAACATTAGAATGGAAACAACTTCAAATTATGATGCAGAGCATCGATTCAGGGTATAAAGAATCATTTTTTTGTCACCATAGTGAAAATTTAGCACTTCCTTTCATCTTTGCATATTGGTTTGATGCTTGAAATGATGCATTTCTTATATTGAAAAGTGCATTACCTTATTGAGCTTCTCTTTGTTTCGAGAATAGTTTAATATTCTCTACTTAATAGGGCCAGCCACGTGATGGTGGAAGCTCATTTGGCCCCTCCCCCCCTCACATCACTCTCAATTCCCCATACCCAATCATATAACATTAATCATTTATTCATCCATTAATAACATATAACATTCATTCATTCATCCATTAATAACATATAATATCATTAATTAACATATTCACATTCATTCATTAACATATAATATCATTCTTTCAGTTTTACATATTATCAAAAATATGGTTGTCATGATATGATTACAACCATTTTTCTTTTCTTTTTTAAAGCTAAAAAAATATGAAGTGGAGTATCATTTTCTAAATCATCTATCCCCCCTTTAGTTGTTCTGCCCTCTGCTCATGATCTTAATGTACACCTAGTCGTCTGCTCATGACGTGGACATTATTGCAAGGGGGAGTCTACTACAATAAAAAAAAAATGTTAAACTGATATGTTTTATTATTATTGTTACAAGTATTTCATTAATTAAAAGAACATTAGAGTGGTTCTCTTTACCTGATGGGTCCAAATCATGTTCCTGAACTTCTGTTATAGGCTCATTCTCAACATGTTGAACACCCTCTAAATCCTGATCTGCAGTTGAAACACGAAAGGTTACATTAATTAATACACCAATTGAAATTAAATATGTTTAAGAGAACATGAGAGTGGTCCTCTTTACCTAATGGGGCCACATCATGTTCCATGATCTTCTCTAGCCTGATCATGCTCAACACGCTGATCACACTCTACATGCTCTAAAGTTCAAACACGAAAGGTTACATTTATTAATACACCAATTGAAATTAAATATGTTTAAAAGAATTTTAGAGTGGTCCTCTTTACCTGATGGGGCCACATCATATTCCTAATCTTCTCTAGCCTGATCATGCTCAACATGTTGATCATGCTTTACATGCTCTAAAGTACTGGGATGCACACCATGAACTTCATCTCAGAGGTTGTGCCCACCTCACCAGCCGCATTCCAATGTCATGTGCAAAGATTATCATTGCTTGAATGTTTAAACAAATAGGCATGCAATTACTTTATTAGAAATTAATATTGAATAGATTATATAAGAGTTCAATTTTAAATAAACTTTATTGGAGTTTATTTACCGTGTGTCGATGTGCAAAGGAAGATTGTGTTTTCCCAAAGAAGACTTAGGCATTTAAGCAGACTCATAGCCTTGCTGAAAGGAAATCTTCATGTCCTCTTCTATGGGTGCTTTGTTGAATTCAGAGCCCTACATTTTTTCATAAGATCATGAATTTTGATTCTATGGTGTGATAAAATAAAAATTGTTTGCAATTTATTATTTGGATGCAATATTTCATTTATTGATACTTACAATTCATGCGGCTAATTTCATATAACCACTAGAGCCAAGTTTGTGCTACCCGTGTTTTTCTAGTCTTTCCTTTGTTGCCTTCGATGCTCAAACAGATGAAAAGTTTGAAATACATTAGATTATGTAAGAAAGAGTAATTAGCAAATAATTACATTTTTGATACTATCACATACCTCCTTTGCCCGACATGGTGTCTTTCTTATTTTTAGCCTTCTCCCTTTCCATCCGACACTGTGTCCTTCCACTCTCCTAGAATCACATGGGGATGCTCAGACATTTTTTTCTTCTCTAAATGTGACCTATATTATCCACACACTTTAGATAGGTACCAACTCTTTCTTAAGGACCTATTCACGGAATGTTTTATCATCAAGAGTACAACTAAACGGGTTAATGAGCTCATCTTTTTAAATCTTGATTTTGGGCATTCCAATTGCAGTACTTGATGGTGGGCTCAAGAGCTCCAATGTAATATCACTTAGATGTTTATAAAAAACATCATTTCCTGCAAAATGATCATGGGATCAATAGTCTAAAAAGAGCGATCAATAAGTAAATTTCAATTGGATTATATATAGTAATAATTAAAACATTTTAAAGTACCTGGGACCTCTATCTTTATGGGAACGAAATCCTTAGTCACCAAAAATGTGACCAACAATGTTCCCATAGTAGTAATACGGGAAGATCTAGGAAATTTTGCTAAAATATCACCAGTACTAGTGGCCTCTGCATCCCCAGGTACATGTCCTGACGTATGTTCTGGCATGTGTTTGTTGCTAGAGGGTGCACTAACAGATGCCTGCATGGTATGTGTTGCCGACATTTCAGATGAAAATATAGGCACAAATGATGGGGTCAGAAGATGTGATGTATGCGCAGGTAGATCAGGATGGACACTTGTACCAACCCCTACTCCTCAGGTAGCACTTGCAGTACCCTGATCATGGCCAGGAGCATCATGAGGACACAAAAATCCTATAAAAACAACACATATTTTAGTTCATGACATAAAAAAGTACAAAATATAAAACCATGAATTAAATTATGTTATAATTAAAGACCTCATGACAACTTACTTGCAAGTTTTGTGATCTCTCAGTCAATATTTTAACACTCTCTCTTATCTCATCTGTTTGAGGCACTATGAATAACAACTTAAGGATTTCTTCATTGCATTTTTTTTGGGTCTTCCTTATCATATCAAGAGGGTTTGTTGAATAAGCGATGTCATCATCACATAATATTGACTGCACCTCCTTATGGATGCTCTCATCTATTGCTGGTGCCTTTCCTTGATCAGTCGACTGCAACAAGAATATTAAAAACATTATCGAAATTAACCCAATAAACTTATGAAAACAACATAATAATTTTTTTTGCTTGTATCTAATTTTTACAATTACAATGAGGTAAACCTGTCAGGTAGAAGCGCCTGAAGATAAATTGCGATATGTGCTCTGGGTCAGAGCCTTCTCCGTACAATCAATGTCCTGCTGTGGAAAAAATTAAATATAAAAAAAACATTACCAAAATGAAACCAATAGACTTAACGAAAAAAAACATAATAATAAAATGGTATATTGGAGTCATTAATTGGAGGTTGGGTAAAATGGGATATAGTACGTA
>VDFB02071478.1:0-10707 GCA_007258455.2 Sequoia sempervirens | reverse complement strand
GGTGGTCATTGTCTTTTTCCATAATTCATTTGTGAAGTCAGATTTGTACTTCCAGGTTTGAAAATCATATTTTAAAGCAACATCTCATCAGATTTCATTTTTAGATTTGTGCATTTTGAGAATTTCATTTCCATATTTTGTTGTGAAAGTTCAATATTTTGATTTTAGGAGTCTAACAGTTGGAAATCATAGTAAAATCAGAATTTAATAAGTTCTGGAATTACCATTTTAAAGTGTTTTTTGGGGTCATTAACTTCAGGCTATCTTCTCTTTTGCAGGGGTGGTTGCATGCCGAATTTTTTGGTGTAAAGTATCAAAATTATTAGATTTTGTTACTTGTCTATGATTAAAAATTATTGGAGTGTGAGTTTGATATTTTTTGAAGATCTAAATATTCAAGCTTGGTAAAGAAAAATCATGTCAGATAATATTAGTCCAGAACAAAATGAAGAGACAATTGCTAGAATGTGGGTTAGATTGAAAAGAAAGGGTTATGGGAAATGTTATTGTCCTGCAATAATTGCAAGGGCTTTTAAAGACGAGAACAAGACTTTAATCACAACAACTGAGAAACATTGTAGGCAGCATGGTAACGTTGAAGGGGGGCATAGTTATTGTCAATTGGTAAGTTGTTCATTATATGTGTTTCTATTGGTTGAATTTGTAAATGTTTATATCATTTTAACATTTTATATATATATATAATCATTTATCATGATCATGGTCTATTTGAGTCTATCATTATTATAGCAGGATTCTAGGCCACAAGGATATGGATTATCATGGCCCGTAGAATTTGGTTTTGTGTTTTGAGGAACATGGAGCTGTGAATATCGAAGATGAAGTTAATGATCCTATGGAAGAAGATGATCATGCGCCAAAAAACACAGTTGAAGATGATGGTACGAATACATTGATCCATGCCACATTTAGTGGCAGAGCTGATCATGATGATCAAGATGACTTTGATGATGTTCATGATTTACCTGTACTTGACAAGGCATATGAGCCCCCTTTATGAAGGCTCTGAAACAACTCTTCTCTCTGCTATATTGTTGTTGTTGAACTTTAAGGTTATGAATGCTTTATCAAACATAGCACCCTTACCTAATGCTAAGGCATGTCATAGATGTAATCTTTTTCATCTATTTTAATTGTTGTTAGTCTCATCACTAGTAAATAAAGGATGAAATATGTACCCATTAATATTCTTTTATATTTAACAAATTATTTTTTGTTGTAGATTGATTAAGAATTTTCTTGTTACCACTCATCAAATATTTTAATTCTCGCCATACCGGTAGATTTTATCTAGAATTATGATATTGGAATGGAGTATCAAGCAATAGATGCATGTCCCAATGATCGATATATATCATAAACAATAGGAATTTGCAACAGAATTCCCAAAATGTCATATTAGTAGATATCGAACAGATCAACTAACAAAAAAGGTGCCTCGCAAGGTTCCTCATTATATTCCCATTATTCCACGTATGCAACGATTATTAGGTGCGAAAGCTTAGTGCAATTTATGGATTACCATGCATGGAATAGAAGTGGAGATGGTATCTCTTGAATTCTCAAGTAGATGGTTATGCATTTAGGGACATGGAGGAAAAATGGCCACATTTTAAAGAAGAACCTCGTAATCTCAGGCTTTCATTGGCAGCTGACGGTGTCAATCCATTTGGAGAGTTGAGATCTATTTACTCAGTGTGGCCTATTTTTGTTATCAACAATAGCATTCCTCCATGGATGTCAATAAAGAGGGAGCACATAATGTTGTCAATGATTGTTCCAGGTATTTGTTTACATCAATTTTCTTTAACATAGTAGCATCTCATTTGTCTTATTTTTTGCATAATGACTTATATTTTTTTCATTCAATAGTCATGTACATTAATTTATATATATTGCAGTAAAATGGTTATAATAATTATGCAATGTTTATGTTCATTCAACTAGGTAAGTACCAAGTTAAAGATATGAATGTATATATCGAGCCTCTTATCGACGAGTTACTAAATTTATGGAATGGCGTCACTATGTATGACGTCTCTAGACCAATAGGACAAAGACAATTTCAATTCCATGCAATACTTGTATGGACAATTCATGATGCCCCAGGGCTAACACATTTTTGTGGTATGTTATAACGTTCAACTGTACTTTAACGATATTTAATTTTATGAAATAGATATCATGCATGTTTTTTAAATAATCTATTCATTATATATAATTATAAAAATTGACATATTTAATCCAATTATATATGATCTTGCAGTTCTTCAAACAAAGGGAAAATTTGCATGTCCAATTTGTGGTCCAAAGATGAAATCTCGTCATTTAACAAGTTTAGGAAAGCAAGTGTTTGATGAGTATAGACACTTCCTCCACGGAAATCATAAGTATTGAACTACTAAAAAACATCTTTTCAATGGGAAAGAAGAGACTACATCAAAACCACGAAGAATGGTACCTCGCCTATGGAAGTTGGAATATAATAGAATTAATTGTCAAGGCTATACATCAGATCAAATTGTTTATCTATCATATATGATATATTTTTAATTTATATTTTTATATTGTGTTGTGTTTACTCATGTTGTAATTGAAAATGATTGTCGTTGTTAATTTGTTTAACGATATGCTTCATGAAGGTTGTCAAGGCATTAATGGTCGGCTTCCACAGAGACTGAAAAGTTATCCCGGACAATTTAGTAGGTTGCCCTACTATGAGCAGCTACAAATTGTGCATTTGTTCGATACAATGCATATCGGAAAGAATATAACAGAAACGCTATGGAAAATATTGGATAGAAGGCATGACAAAGAAAAAATTGTCAAAATTTGTAGTGACATTCAGGAAGCCAATCATGCAATGAAAAATTTCATTCAATTGAATAGCGATGGAGACCAAATTAATATAAGTTCCCTTCCTTGGTTATTAACGGAGTAGCAAAGCAATGCTATAAAAGAAGTCATACAAAATATTCAATTTCCCATAGGATTTGCTGCTAACATAAACAATATAATAATAAAGAAAGGTCAATTTGGGTTAGGGATGAAAACACATGATTGACATACCTTCATTAAGGTAATTATTCTGGTATATTATATACACTTGTGCATAATCGTGATGTAATTTTCAGTGTATTGTGTTTACTACTTTTGGAAAAATAATGAAAAGATCATTTTATAATTGTTGCAGTATGTTCTACCTCTATCTCTCCCAGACAACTTTGACAACAATGTGAAGCAAGTTATATATGGTCTTGGAAAATACATGAGGTAAGTAGCGAGATTTGTTCAATTCGCTATATACATCTTATAATTGCCATTTGTTTTACTTGTTATGTAATATATTGTATATTTTTGTTAAATATCGTTAATATATTTGTGCCTTGAATCACTTGTAGATGGCTATCATCTAAAGAAATCCATAAAGAAGATATAAATTATTGAAAGAGAAAAATTCCTTGTTTAATGTGTGAAATGCAAAAGTGTCTACCTTAAACATTTTTCAATGCACAAGAACACTCACTCATACAATTAAGTTGAGGAGATTGAATTGTGTGGACCTGTACACACAAGGTCAATGTGGATGCTTGAGAGGCACTTGAAATTTTTGAAGGCTTTGGTTAGACAAAGAGCACATCCTAAGGGTTCTATGGTGGAGGGATATATGGTATACCATACCATGGTGTACATTAGTGAATATCTTCCTATGTTTGCAGTAAAGATCCATGTAGATCGCATTTGGGATCCCAACTCCATTAACAAATTTGAAGGGGAGTACCTGATGGGGAAAGGTAGATTGAAGAAAGTGAGAGGTAATTATAAGATGGTCATGGAGATTAATTAGAATACATTTTACATATGGTTTTTATGTATATTGTATTTATTTAATTATTAATCTTCAATATACATCAATTATAAATTAAGGTCGTATACCGTGGTAATTAACTAATTATACATCGTTTGTGAATTTCAATTTTTTTTTATATAGTTGGTCGAGAGTGGGATGCACTACATTTGTACGTCACAAACAATCTTGATTGGATGACGGTATGGATTGAACAATGTCAACAATCTAGTTGCACATTAACATGGGAAGGTGTGGCTTCATTGGTTAAAGAAGCTCATTGTAATGGAGATTCCAATGTTACACAAAGAGAAATTGATTTAGCATATGGTTTAAGAGATAAAAAGGTATGTATAAATATATTAATCACCCATATTATTTAATTATTTTCAATTATATTGATGTATTTATGATGTAGAGGATCCAACAACAACACCAACAACATCATTTCATGAGGGTAAATCAAACCCAATCAGAATCAGGAGAAGATCAAATTCTTAATTCACTTTCTTTTTCCTCAAAACTCATACAACTTCTTTTGATTCTTCAATTCTACAAGACTTGAACGCAACAAATTAGCACTCCAATTTCAACAAACCATATGGCATTATCAGTATTCCAACTGACTCATTCAAAGCAAAAACCATATTAGAAAACTTTGACTCAATCAATCATATTCACATCATTCTCAACCACCATATCAACATATATACATTCTCAGCCTTTCATAAGGCAACACATTATGCTCACTTTCTACACAACCAATTACCAATCCTTCAAATTCATGTATACATCATATCCTCAAGGCAACAAAACACTTATTCTAAATCAGATTCCAAAATGTCAATAACCAAACTTCAATCATTGAAAACAGTCTAAACTTCTCAAATAGCACCAATTCATTTTCCTTACAAGGAAAACTAAAAAAGACCAATCCTTCTTACTATCAACTAGTTAATCAGTCCTTCAAGACACAAGATTCATCATTTTTTTAGAGAAACCAATTCAATACATCAGTGTATAAATATCAGATCTGCCTGCTCTGTAAAGATACCAAGACACACAATAGAATCATCATTCTCAAAACAATATGCACTGCCTTTACAACCTTATTCAAGCATAAATTCTATTTTAACTCCATCCAAATGACAAGGTTCAAGTATTTAAGGTCACTCACTTCCCTGTACACACAGATTTCCACTATCCATGAAATCTAAACATTAATTAGCAATAGACCTCCATACCCTAGATCAGGTGAACCACTCACACTAGGTTCAAAACCAAGATCCAAAGGCACATTTAGATACCTCTTAATGCCCATATCATCATATCAAAAACTCAGAATGATTTATATTGGAGAAACTAGCAAATTTCAGACTGTACGCCCAAGAAAGGCTACTAGAATAGGGCTATTTTACAAAGCATCCACCTTTTTTCCAACTACAAAATATTAGTTAACTAGTCAAAGTAAAGGTCACAAAACACCAGATTTATCCACTTTCAAAGATTGAAATACCTATTTAGAAAGTGTATTAACAAACCCTTAATTTTAGGCTAGAAACACCCAAAACAATGAGGGTTTTTTTATTATCACCCTTACAAGCCTCCAATACTATGGACAACCATTGAAACATGCTCCATTATGTCTTAAAATTCCTTTAGAAACATCTCCTTGGACATGCATATGTTATTTCTCCAATACCCTACTGGAAACCTTCATTTTCAAGAGGAAAACTCAGAAAATTAACTTTAAATCAGCAACACAGCACCATATTCTTGATACCTTGCACTCACACAAAACAAAATCACATAAAGGACACCCTACTTATCCCATCCCACCATTTCTAATAGGCTTACATCGGTGGGATGGGCCTTAAACTTCTTTAGGGACTCTCAAAATCATAGTGAAACTAACTCTTCCCGAGACACAGGATTGTCTTTGATTCTTTTGCTACTTAAAACTAACTTTTAGACTCTTTGAAAATGAAAAGTACTCTTTCTCAAATGAGATTACACAAGAACTAACTCTTGGATGTTACCAAATTAGCAATACAAGTTAGGATAAATAGAAAGAATGCTTGATAACTCAGAAAAATAGGGCTTTTATTCAAGATTTTGTTACAAGAATTTCAAGATTCTGCTCTTCCACGCCTTGCCATGCTTTTTATAACTTTTTCCCTCTTAATAACTTCCTTTTATAACTTCTCATCGGTTCAAACTTCCTCTGATCTCCTAATATTCTTGATTTATGCCTTTTTGTTTACATAATATTGCATTATTTTCATTTTTTTGCATTTTCACCTCCTAGTGACTTCTTTTATGATTTGATTACATTCAAATTAGCCTTTTCATGGCCTTGACACAAAAATTTAGACTTGAACATGTAAATTTAACATATTATCCTTTTGAAGGCATTTACAAGATCTAGGTGCTCCTACACCAATATTTATGTTGAGATTTTTTTCTTTGCATACATTCGGCCAAGAATAAATATGTTTATCAACTTACGATATTGCAATAATTTTTACATGTTTGACATATTTTAGGTGAAACACCACAAAGCTATGTGGTGCAATGGTCATAAATTTTGAATCAAAAAGTTGGATGACACGAAGAAAACTTGTTATTCTGGTATCTTGTAGTGTTTCAAGTGACTAATGTTTCATCTAGAAGTGGCATACATCCAGAAGTCTCAGAAAATTGATACTATGGGACTTTGGATGATATACTTGAGTGTGACTTTAAGTCCTTCAAATTAGTTTTGTTCATCGTCATATGGTACATGCTACGATTGAATGAAAATGATCCCGAGAGAACTGTTATTGAACATGATAATGGATTTACCATAGTTAATACAAAGTACGTCAGTGGAGTTAAATGAGCCCTATATTTGCTTCCAAGCCAATAGCGAACAGTATTTTACTCGGAGGTTTTGGTAAACTTGGTTGGTCATTTGTTGTCAGACATGATCCAAGGGGAAGGCCAATAAAGTATAATGTGGTGGAAGAAGAAGATACCAAAGAACTAGAAGATGATGTAGATGATGATCGGGATCAACAGTTAGTTGATGATGTCCCTGATGAAGATTTTGAAGAGGAGGAACTAGATCATGATGATGTAGGAGTTAATGTTCATGAAGATGATATCCGTATGGATGATGACATTATTGAAACTGATATTGATGACAATGATGATGATATGATATTAATCGCACAATGTCGAATGGATTGGATAGTGCAAACAAAGAGTTGGATGAAGAAGAAGATAAATGATATTTAAGAATGTATGAGTTATGTGATTATATTATCTATTTAATATTAATTTCTTGATAGAAATTATATTTGACTTATGTGGTTACATAGATTAATTCATGATGTTTACATTTTTTTTTATTCAAAGGTGTATTTTGCCGGGAGCTATGAACAGTGCAACCTCAACAATACTGCCCCAATGGGGTTGAACCTTGGTGGAAAGAACAACAATACCACCTTTAAACATCACACCATATGCCACTAATGAAAATTCATGATGTTTACATTTACATATGTATAAGGGATTATGTGATTATAATATATATTTGATATTAATATCTTGATAGAATTATATTTATAGGAGAGATCTAATTTGTAAATTTTGTCAATGTCTTGGATCTAATGGGTTATTAATAAGACACTAAGTATAAATGATATACCTTTACACACATACTATATATATGTATGTATGTATATATATATGTATGTATATGTATTTTTAAATGTAAATGTAAATGCAATTACTGGATGCTCTCCTAGAACAATAAATGTAACATATCATTAAAGAAATCTATATCTATGTATATAAATGTGTATTTCTAAATGCAAGTGTAAATGCAAAGAGAATATGGTTTTGTAGTGTTATAGATACAACATATCCATAAATTAATGTAATTGAAATTCTAAAGTCTTCAACACATATAATTCAAACTGTCAGGAACATAAATTGTTTACAACTTGTGTAAACGTGCAAGTGAATAATTGACAAACTCTTCTTCAGATAGAATGGAAATTCTAGTTATGTGATTCTTTTGATTAATCCAACTAACACTTACCAATTTTTGTGATTGATTAAAATATTTTAATCCCTACTTGAGAGAACCAAATAACGAGATCACACGTATATAGAAAATGTACAATGATAAATAGAGTATAAACTTTTTATATCAATTTAAACAATAGAGAAGCATTAGAATGGAGACAATTAAATAACTACATAAATTTAACAAATAGTTGATACCAAAATCTTAATCCGCGACTTAGATATCTTCATTTACTCCATCAAAATGTATGCATCTGAGTCTATGTATATGCAAGCATTTTTCTAGAAAGTTATCTACTAAATATCTCCTAACGCCTATATCTGTTGCATTACTATATAACATATATAAATACATCAAAACTTGGAAGGGACACATCCCTTCATAAATGTTTTATTTTACTTAACTAATTAAAACAAGAGATTAGGCTCTATTTAGCCATAGATGAACATTTGATAATTGATGTAGATAATCCTATCATTGATGAGTATCAACATCTCCTAATGCATTCTTGGCCGATATTTCCACCTTTATCATCCTTTCATTCTTCTCGCATCTCTCGTCCAATGTTGAATCCTTTCCTGTAGCATTTTCCAGAATTCTCTGCAACATCAATTCACATTCTTTGATCCACTTGGCTTTCTCTTTCAACTTTTCTCCATCTTCAAATAGTGTAGGTAGTCCCATATTCATAACATCAACCAACCTGTTTGCATCTTCTCGCAGTTTCTCATAAAGGTCCCTGTGTTTCTTTAGAATATGGTCACCCATACCAATGGCCACACTGTCAGGAACATCTCTTTCATTTAATTCTCAGAGCTTTTATTGAATCCTTCCATCAATTCTCTTGTGTTCTTGCCTTGTAACATGGTTCTTTGAATATGCTCCCCATAGCTTATTCAACCAAATCATTAACTTGGCATGCCTTTTCTGATTATTGCAGCGAGTGTATCATATTTACCTTGTGAATATGCAGTTGACTCATCCAAATGATCTTTTGCCTATGAGCTTTCACCATGTGTTATTAATTTAGGAGGCCCCATTGTGACTCCTAACATGTCCTTCAAATGATCATTTTCTCTCATGATCCTTTCATTACTCATTTTGTACATTTCCTTTTCTTTGATCAACATTTGTATTTAGGCTTTATTCAGTTTTGCCACATTAATCTTAATGTCTGCAGTCACCACAAGATCTACCTCTCCAACCTTTAGAGTCATGACATGTCCAAATTCTTTCTCAGTATCAATCACCATTGACTTTCTATGAGGTGGATACAAGGCCCATATCATGAGTGTTCCTTCATTCTGGTTATATTTGGATCCAACATATATTTTTGTCACCCCCTCTGGACTAAGCTTGTGTGTGGCACTATTATCCTTTAAGAAGCTGTCAAAGACCAATGCAGAATTCAAATCCAGCCCTGGAAACATCATAACTCCAACATCCTCTAAAATTTTCCTTCCTTTATCGGGGGTCATATTAGCCATTTCTCTATCCACAGTTAATTTCAAATTATTTAGTAGTTTCTCCTCATTGCTTGGTCTAATATTATCAACTATCTCCCTTATCTCCTTTCCCTTTTTTTTATACAAGAAAGATCTGAATTCTGAAGAATTCACAAATTCATTGTCTGCTACAAATGACCTATATGCCATCTCTCTGGTATCTGTATCTTGGCTCTCTTCAACACTTGGTTCTCTAGGAGGGCAGTTGTAATCTTGAGTTTTTAATCTGGAAATCCTACTGGGTAGGTCTCATGGCATATCTTCTCCAAATTCCCCATCTCTAGAAAAAGGGAACCTTGTATCCGACAACCCTTGGTTTTATTCCTCCACCATTCTTTCTACTTCCTCTCCCTCCAAATTTCTAATCATCTCATCAAACTGATAAGGTGCGTGATCATATCCTCCAAAGTTTATCCTTTGTCTAGTAGAATTGATATATCCCTCTGGATCAAAACCTTTTCTTGGTGGACCCTTATTCATATTAAACTACATTAATTTTTCAAGGATCAAATCATATCGTTCCTTTGCAAGCACAGTAAAATCACCAAAGCACAGAGTACTAGGCACAAATTTCTATTTCCTAAATGAACTAAAATTCATGAAACTAGAAAAATCCATTTGTCTTACAATTTCCAAATATGCAATCCTATCTGGGACTGTTTTAGGCAAAATGAATGGAGAATCCTCAAAACCAAACACCCTTACAATAGTAGCACATTCCAAGCAATACCAGTCTCCCCAATTGTGATCAATTGGTCCATTAAAGTCCTTAGGTCTGAGGAATAATTTTATTCCATCAGACAATGAGTGTGCACAAGGATGATTGTAGAATTCATATATTGGCTTTACAAAATATTCTTCAAAATATAGGTAACTGGAATTAGCAAACCTACTATCCCAAATGGCAGTCCACAATTGAATGGGTAACAATTTGCCCTCTTTATCAAACTGTGAAACCTTCAACTTTTCTGGCCAAATCCCTAACTCTTGTCTGAAGTACAATACTAGATGCATTAAAAGAGAATAATGCCTAAGGTGCAGAACAGGGGATTTATTCTTGATTTCCATCAATGCTAAGTCAATTTCCTTGGAGACAAATGAAGCATAGTCAAAAAACCTAGAATTATGACATTGAATGTTAGCTGCAATTACCATGGGAACAATGGACACATACTCAGGAACTTCCATACCCAACACTTTTCCTATCGAGAAATAGGTATATCTCATATAGGGCTTGAATAAGTCCACATGGAATGGAG
>VDFB02071477.1:88275-152633 GCA_007258455.2 Sequoia sempervirens | reverse complement strand
ACAGTTTTGCAAATTGCATAGAGGAGATGTAGTACATGGAAGTCAAGGGAATATGAAAACGTTCACTCCCCTTTCACACTGTATTCTTTGTATCTGGAGATAAATTTTTTGGTCAATAATATGCTCTAATTTCTTCCACGTTCCTATCAGCATTCACAAGGGATTGCATTTGAATTCGTCCCTTTTAATTGGGACCTCATCATTAGTTCAGTATCAAATCCATTCATTTGTTGGTTACATGGTGCTAAATTTGATCATTGCTGGGGGTAGATTAGACAGGCAAATTATCTCAAGGCAAATGATGCGCTAACTCTAGGTTTCTCTTGCACTCAAACTTTGTTAATCCTATGATTGTTAATTTGTTCTGTGTTACATTTGCAAACTCAAAACATTGTGGATGCTATGATTTTTCTCACTTTGCTTCTTCTGATGAGTTCAGCATAATGGAAATCTTTCTTTTTCTCATTTGATGTTTATCCTAGAGAAAAAATGGATAATTCCAACAAAGATGTACAACATGAAACAACGTATCCAAAATGTGAAGTTATTATCTAGGTTTACACTTTTTCCATAATAATCAAAGGAATTTATTATTATAGTAGTTAGATCCTAGATGACTGTTTCTTTGTTCTTATAGTGCCATTTTCAATAAAAGTGATAGGATGTCTTTTTTGAATGGTATGGATCGATCAACCATAGTAACAACACTCTTTGCATGTGGACAAGTACTCGTAGGTTCACTCTAACTCGTCACGAAAGAGAGCAGAGTCAACTATTTACTGCATTTTTTACTAAATGCCAAATCTCTTCGTTACAGTTAGCTTGTCGAGTTGATCTTGTATTTGTCTCTGTCTATGTTTCATAGATATTAGAACTTCATGGGCAGTAAAACCAATACAGTAATATGAACAAAATAGATGAACCATTTAATTAGCTGGGACTTTCCACGGAATGAGAAATGTCCTGACTTCCATCAAATTCCAAGTTTTATTCTATTTGATCTTGTGGGTGATGTGAGTAATAATGGTCATCACACACCAAAGTTGAGTCTTCCATTACCAATTTGTTACTAGCATATGTGGGAGGTTTTACTTTTAGCGGCTTCTACCTCTTAATTGATTGTAAATTGAATTGTCAATAATTTTCGTCTGCCATTGGGTGGGATACAGGCTTTCAATAATACTGAAAAAACGTAAGTCAAACATGTCGTTGGGGTCTGCTCTTCCCTTATGCTCAATGTTTGTGCTCCATCATAAAAAGCTTATTGTGTGTAATTATGTTCTGATTAGCTTTCTCACCGGTTTCCTAGAATTTAATAACCTTACCATCTGTAACCCAGATTTTTTAAAAAATCACCCATGGCCCTTTGAAGCCTGTTGCATTATGTTGCCTTTTTTTTGCAGCAGTTATACATGTACAACTGTAAAAACTTCAACGTCCTTTGCTTGCTATTCATTATCTTTCTCCAGCTAATGAGAATGCAAATTGTTGGTCATTTCTTTCTATAGCAAAATGCACTGAAGCTTCAATGAACTGATTTATTCCAAGAACCAAATTTTCCAATGCTCATATATTGTTTATTGTTTAACAATCAATTGACCTAAGTTACCAAAACTATCTTTTGTTAATATTATATTTTAAAAATGATCTTCTATTCTGCTGGATTCTACATACAACCCTACATTATATATGTACCTAAAGCAAGTGACTAGGGCATTTGCACACTCCATTAGAAGCCTTATGGCAAGGGTTCTGTTAAGGGCTGTAAGAACTCTTTTCATGTGTGTCTGAGTGCTAAAGCATAAAAAGTATGTTAGAAATTAGGATCTTAGGTTACTAATCATTACAAATAAAATATGAGATAAATGAAATGAGAATTATAAGATGCACATATTCAACACATTACATAATATATATGGGGAATTTTTTTGGATAAAAAACTCCATAAAGCACCATCTTATTATAGAACATTTACATAATTGCCCATAAAATTATAGATAGATCTTGGGTATGTCACTTCTCTTCACTACTAGATAGCCAATAATACCTCTTGTGCATAGTGATGGAATCCACTATAAAATTTTAAATTCTTTACCTCTCAAAGAAAGAAAAGCTCCTTAAATATAGAAGGCCTGACAAAATGCTTGAAGTGGTATTAGTCACATCTATAAAAACTACCATTTATAAATAATTAATAATCTAAAACATATATTAAACTATCATTTATTACTTATGAAATGGTATATGCATTATATAAAACTTATAATCATTACAAGGTTTCATAATCTTATATTAGAACAATATATAAATGTTATAAGAGTACGACTCCTAATAACATTATTTTCTAACACTTGTCCTTAATGTTATCCTTAATTTCTATAAAAGAAAAAATGAAGTACCCTAGTAATAATATAGGTTTACTTTGACATAGATAAATAGGGACACAAATATATGCCCATGATGATCATACATTTTGGACTACATGCAAGTCATTTTGTCATAATTTATAATTTCAACATTTTAAAAATGATGCTTTTAATGAAGTCTTATAAATTTTTACTGGAGTTCAAGACTCCTCAAATTAGCCTCCTCTAGGTTCATTACATAATGTATGTAGGTGTTATGTAACACAATGCTTTTACAAGTGGAAGGCTTATAGAGGGAAGAATTAAAACATGCCCGTAGGTCTTACATATAATGCCTACAAGTCTTATTTATGCATGTTAGGTCTTACAAATAGAGTCTACCTTCTAATAGGTTTCATTGACATGTACACTCTCCCTCAATAGAAACTCTTTAAGGTCAACATTGATATGAATTTGAAAAATCTGATATTACATAGAGATTTGATATGTGATTGTTGTAGTTCTTTTTTATCATAGTATATTCTTCACTTGATAATCAATTTATCAAAATAGGATTGTAATTTTGTAATGGAAAACTTTCCTTTGAATTAAGTGTATGTGAACTTAAATGTGCTTTATTTTTGGAAATAGGAGTCTTTTGTAAGATTAAATAGTGCATGTGCCTTGTGCATGCTTAATTTTTTTATGTAGATATCTACCAACCCCTTTTGTGGCTAGTCCATCTTTGGTTAGGTGGCCCATTTTCCAACAACCTCCCAAGCCACATTATAGGTGCCCAAGGCTCCTAGCTTAGCTTGGCTTTGCTAACTTGGGCTTTGATACCATTTTATACTTTTCATGGACTAACTAGAAGTCAAAATCAGGACCTCCCATTGTTGTTGGGGTGCTAATTTTGTTTGGCCAGACAAAAAAAGAAAAGGAAGGAAACATAGTCAACAAGAGCAAGTCCATCTAGGTTTGGACCAAGATACGTTTGTTGCAATTGTTGGCATCTTGCACTAGACAATTGCATATTAGACAATAACAAAACTAATAAACCAAAGTTCGTATAATGAACTATCTACATAGTGTATATATAATAATTGTATACACTTTGATACTAGTTACCAAAAAATAAATTAAAATATGTATATTGCCTATATATTAGAGAAATTGGATAATGGTACAAGTTGAGGTATTAGTGAGCCTCATAGAGATGGACTAGAAAAAATGGGTTTATTTATGATCTTATCATTGTATCCAAATTGATGTGATACAAAATTATATGCGTGTTTTACTTTTTTAATAAGAGTTGTCACATCTACTTAGAAGTTCCAATTAGGTTGTGATTAAAAAAAAAAAAAAAAACCTTTACCTTTATTAGGCAACTACAAATCGGTGCCTATTTTTCAACAAGCAAATCTTTTGAAAGTGAAAAGGGGTCTTGTGTTAGACTTATTTGCCTTCCCAATAGATTGAAAAAGGTTGTTTTATTTGCACTTATTTACCTTTTTAATAAATCATCATAGTTTTCAAGCTTAGCAAGTACTCAAACATTTTTGGAAATCGAGTAACTTGCACTAGAACTTGTCACTTGATAGAAATGGGTTTTCATGAATATGTGTAGACTCATCATGAACACTTAACAAGTGTGCCATATAAACTCATGGTAATGTCTATCCAACCATCATGATGTATCATCGTATAGATGGCATTCGTCTTCCATAACTTCACTTCATTACTGTTGATAGACTTAACTCAACATCGCTATTGAGACATAACTCTAGTTCACTGTTGCTATATAAACCCATCTTTACCAAAGAATACAAATGCAAATTCTTGTGAAAAAAACAATAAGACATGAGATAACTCTACACACATTCTAATTTTCTTCTTGTTTTTGTTTTTAACTACCTTAAATGATAGGAAAATTGCAGTTTATTCAACCTCACACATATGCCTCGGTGAACGCTAAACAGGAAAAAGAAAAAAAGTGCAGTTCTGAGTCTCCACTTGATGGTACAAACAATTTATGCCCTGGAAGGAAGAACACTACTCATTTTCAATTTTCATACCTAAAGCTCCATGAAATGTACACAAGACATTAGTGGACCACAATACAATGAATAAGGAATAACAATGTCGGTGGGTAAAATGGCTGCTACAATAAAATTTAATTGAGTTTGGGAACACATAGAAATAGCTGTTGCAATAAAATGGATGTTCCATTTTTCTTCCCATCTACACAAAATAGAAACGCACGCATGACATTGGAGCACCAACGTAGCACACACACCACTTTCCTAAGGATATCAACGAAAGAAAAGATCAGTATGAGTATCGAGACTGAAGAGTATTAACACCTTGGAAGAATACTATGAACAATTAAGGGATCGAATCAACATTAAGAACATGTAAGAGGTAATGGAATATTGGTATTTTATTCTATTGAATAAAACAAAGGTTCTTTGGCAGAACCCAAAGAAGAAATATACTTACTGAGGACTTTCTTTTTATCCACATTTGATTATACATTTTATTAGATGTATGCATATGCATTCCTTTTATTTGTATGTGCTACATTTCTTAGGTTCTCCACAATGTTTTTTTTTTCATTCATCATACGATCTCTACATTTTTTCTTTTGGTGGTCTTATGATATCATAATAGCTACACTTGATCATAGGAGATATCCTGTTTCTTTAATTGCTCAAATATGTCAATACAAGATGTAATTAACAATATTTTATCAATGAAATTAAACATACTCTTAACATTATAAAGAAACATATACAACATATATAATTTACTCCACCTATTATATCTAAAATTCACACAATAAGACTCACAAATAATGATAATTTCTTTACAAATCAAAGTGCAATCTGTAATAAATCAAGATTTATTACATGATTTTAATCTAGTGGTAACATCCAAACATGGATGAAACACACTACAATATAATAAGGAGATAAATATACAATTGTAACATTTTCATGCATTCACAAATATCCTCTAATAACCACAAGTTTTAATTTACTAAGATTCAACAATTACAATGAAAGAAAGCCAAGGGGATTTAAAAGATCCATGTAAACTCAATTATTCCATCTTGATCCATCATATAATCCCAATGGTGGTCAATAACACCTCACCATATTGGACACTGAGGCCCAACCTTTTGAACTAAGAGATAGTCTCCCTGGTTATCGTACAAAAGCATGAAATATAAGATTGGCCACAAACAAAACACTTAAACCAAATTTTTCTTAGACACATGATGAACTACACAAGTCCAAACAATAAGACAAGGCAAGTTTAGGAAAATAAGTGGTGTTCCTCAATTCTCAAAGACCGGGTTAGGATAATTTAGACCTTTGGTCTCAAATATTGACCCTCATGACAATGCTCACAAGTGTAATTAGTCTTTCCAAATGTCCTTTGGCCCATTGCATAATTTTGAATGCAACCCATCCTTCTAGATGTCCTTTCAACATATTGCATCCCCAATACAATGCATCATTCCACATTTCCTTTTAGCACATTGAATACTTACATTCAAATTTATTATTAATATGTGAAACATTTTTTCAAATATGGCACCTAATTAGTTTTATATTCATTCTTATCATATAAAACAATTATTTTCATAATTATGTATTGCATAATCTAAATCTTGAGTTCATTATAAGGATAATATCTCTTTCCAAACATTACATCGCATAGTTATATCCACCAACTCAAGGCCCTCACTTCTCAATTCTTTCTATCATAAATTCTAAGGCAACTAATCTCTTTTGCGAACAATGCCGGAACGGTCCTAGGGCTTGCGGTCGGTCTGCAGAATGGTGAACACTTCATCGGCTGCTTCAACCGCAGTTGACGCACTAACAGCGGTCAGGGCAGCGTTTCATTGGCTGAGTCTAGTGCGACGGGCTTCGGGCGAAGGAGATTACGGGAGGTAGCTCTGCAGACTGCCTGTAGCCCTTTGCAACGGTCGGAAACCCGCATGGGCAACAGCGCGACGGAAGCAATTTAGGCATTTGGCGGAAGGTTTGCAAAACAATGCCAATAACGATGGAGGTGGGTATATGGTGGTGGCCCTGCAGCAGATTTTGCAGCGAACATCCTCTACGCTATAGCTCTGGGGGAGGATTAAGGGCAACGGTCTAAGGCGAAAGCAGCAAATATTTTGAATGGATGCCAGTCAGGGTTTATCCTCTGTTAAAATGCTATCTCAGTTAATGAAAACAATAGAAGAAATAGATGGTAACGTTTCTCTTTTATCAGGGTAGATTTGTTGGTTTTAGGTTTTGTCTAGCTTCCCTCAGATTTCTGATTACCAATGAGTGGAGCCTCCTCTAATTATTGTAAGTCCATTATTTTTCCCATGATAGTTTTGGTAGCTAAGTTTTGATAATGTTCAAAAAACATAAATATAATTTTATGTGACAATTTTTTTAGCTGGGAGGACAAATATTTGTTGATGATTAAGCCTTGGCATTCTGATTTCAACCCTGCTTCTGAAACTTTCAATAAGATCCCCATTTGGGTTCAGTTTCCAAATCTTCCTCTCCACTTTTGGAATGATTCTCTTTTGGAGGAGGTGGGTGAAGCTCTTGGTGATTTTTTGCTAGTGGATGATGAATCTTCTGACATTTTTCATTCCACCTTTGCTCGTATACTAGTTGAAATAGATGTTTCTAAAGGGTTTCCTGCTGAGGTTGTACTTAAATCTTCTAAGAGTTCTTGGATCCAATCTTTGGATTATGAAGGGATCCCTTCCTCCGATGTAGAAGGTGTTTTAAAACATGACATGTTGCAATGCTGCAGATTTGAGAAAAAACTAAGAAGGTTACTGCAGGAATGGTGCCTACAACAACATTATAATGGCCGGAGAAAGAAATATGATCAAATACAGAGTTTTGAGGTGGTTGCTTCCCGAACAGAGGGTCTTGGGATATTCCTCCCTGTGGATGTCTCAAATGATGTGGGGCCGCTTAGTATTTCCTTATTGAGCAAGTGACTAGGTCTTAGGTGGCTAGTCCTGGTGTTAGCGCCACGACTTCCATGTATGGTGGATCTTCAGATAAGTCTTTGCCTGCACAAAGGAACAATGATGAAATCTCTAAGACTATGGCAGAAAGCATTCATCTTTAGGATAATAGAGAGTTATCCTGGCTTGATAAGGCGGTGCAAGTGGAAGAAGGCTGGATTACTGTAAAGGGAAAGAAAGCAAAAACCTCTAGGCCTTCTTTTGACATGACTCTCCACTCCCACAAGAATAGTGTTAAATGTAAATCTTGAATGGTCTTGTTTAGGAGCTGGTTTCATCGGTTGTGTTTCCGCCTTTTCTAATAACCTTAAGTTCTTTTTGTATGTTTCCTCGTGATCCCTTCAAACTCCTTTTTTAATTTTTATCAAAAACTTTTGCAATTAGCCCTTAGAGAAAGGACAAGTAACACTTTAACACACAACTTGCATAGAAGGGAAATAACATATTAATTATATAGAAAAAAGTCATGTTTCCACAAAATAAATTTAATTTTTAAGTTTCAAATTCTAAAAAAATAAATTTAACATTTTTAAAAATCCCTTCAATGCTCAAGTATTCCTTTAAAGAACACCTTCAAATTTTAAAAAATGAAAAAAGATAGAAACTCAAGAATATAAAAATACCCTTTTGCCCTAAATACATTGAACATCATAAAATTGCATTTATTTAAATTCTAGGAGAAATTTGTAAGATTTTGGGTACACTTTTTATTTTCTAAAACCGTAAAATAATTTATGAACTAAACATACATAGTAAAATAAAAGTAAATTTTGATCTACAAATTGAAATAAGAAAGCAATCTCTTCCATCAAGTAAACATCACTAATTATTACATCAAGTTTTCATATTTTATTTTAGTTTTTATTCATTATACAACAAAATAACCAAAAAATAATAGAATAAATGATGACAAGAAAGAAAAAAACTCTCAAATCCACAGGGAAGACATAATTATTCACCACAATCTAAGCCCTTGAATCTCTCAAGAAAGTTTTAAATTCAAACTCTAGCTCTCCTTTTCTCTCTCATATTCTTTCCCAAAATAGAATATACATAATGAAAAAGAGATGAAAGTTAATTTCCCTTTTTACTTAAGAGGTAAAATCTAACTAAAATATCCATTACCCTCTCACATTCCCTATTAGAAACTATTAAAAAAACTATCTTAAACTTTATATATAATATTTCCAAGAGTTATATTTAATTTCCTCAAATAATTTTATTTTCCTTTTTTAATCTCCAAAGCATATCTTTACTTTGAATAGCCCATTTAGTCCATTTTAGTGCATATCTAGTAAGCAACAAATGATGTGTATTAATATCACACAAGATAACACATTTATAGGTCTATCACATTGAGGATCCATGATTGTGATTGACTTTGATATTGCTTTTATAGGTTTCAACAATACATGTCCTATTACTCTACAAATATATAAAATAGTATAACCACTAAATCACTTAATAATTAATAATACAAGGGGTTAACAACTAATCCTCACAATTATTATTACATTAAATATAGTTAGATCAATGAGCAAAATTTTTACATATAAAATAGTAATTTAACTCAGAAGTACAATATACATAACACAAGATTATCTTGTAAAAGGGTCTAATGCAAGTACTTTTAGAGTATCCAAAATAGGATTCACAAGACAAGGTTGATCATAAAATAAAGTACAGTTGATAATAGACACCTTTGTTACATCTACTATCAATGATCCAAAGAAGACATGGATCACAAAGAGAAAGCTAATGAACAAATTTAAAAAACCCACATGAGTACACTCATCAAATAAGAATACTAAATACTGTAAAGGGAATTCACTCTACAAAGATTCTAGATAGGGGCAAAGACAAAAAATTCTAAAACTAGCTAAGAGAAATACATCTAAAACATTTAGTGGGCATATGTGGTTTAATCTTCCTTGTATCTACTCTAATCAACTCTATACATATCACATATTCATTTTTCTATATTCATCTTTCAATGCAATGAATGGTAATGTATAAATGGTGGCAATAAGTGTTGCCTATGTTTGATACAAGAGCATATGTGTGACTATAACTAGAAAATGTCATTATGGTGACTGTTAGTTGTAAAGTTGATAATGAAAATAAATTTGATTATTGTTTATTTCTTATTCTAGTACATTAGAAATCATGACTAAATCTTTTTAGAGTAAAAATGTTTGTGATTTTTTTATAGTCTTTCAATGAAGAGAGATATGCTTGTGTTCCACATGTGTTCTTTTTATTTAATAATTGTTTATGTTATTTTTCTTCCATTCTTTCTCATTTTCTTATACTTTGCTTAGGGTATATCAATGTCTCATTTTGTAGTTGCTTCTATTATATTTTTCTCATCATTTTCGTTTTCTCATTGTTTGTAAGTATTATTTTACACATTGTTTTTGATATTAGGGAAAAGCAGATTTTGAAGGGATCCGTAACCCTTTACAACAAGAAAAGCCAGGTTGCAAAAATGACAGCCTGCAACCAACAAAAAAGCCAACTCCCAAACAAAACCCATCAAGATTTACAATTAGCACTTTTCTTGTGGGAGCGAAGAGTCATGTCGAAAGAAGGCCATGAAGATTTATTTTTTTTACCCTTGACAGTAATCCGTCCTTCTTCCACCTGCGCAGCCATACTATGCCACACCTTCTTAATATTTTCATGATGATGAAAGCCATCAACCTTACACTTGGGGTTGTCCTCATGACTACTTTGTAAAGATAGAAGCTTATCAGAAAAGCTACCAGGATGAACAGCCGAGGCACTTTCATCTGGAGAGGCAGCCAATGGCTCAATAGGGGTTTCCTTAACAACCTCACCAATAGAGACGACCGGAGGGGGGGTTCCAAGGTCATGTGGTTCCGAAACAACCACCTCATAAAAACTCCTATTATGATCAACATTCTTCTCAACAGTATAATGTTGTTGAGAAGCACCTTTCCACCAAGTTGATGTCTTAGTATTTTTCTCAAATCCACAATGTGCAGCAACGTGTCCAGTTTTGAAGCATCTCCTACACTGGAAAGGAATTCCTTCATAATCCAAAGATTGGATCCAAGAGCCTTTAGAA
The DNA here is from genome assembly GCA_007258455.2 of Sequoia sempervirens. Classification (NCBI taxonomy): domain Eukaryota; kingdom Viridiplantae; phylum Streptophyta; class Pinopsida; order Cupressales; family Cupressaceae; genus Sequoia; species Sequoia sempervirens. The sequence continues at coordinate 142,141 of VDFB02071477.1, read as the reverse complement.
GATTTGAGTGAGATCTTAGCAGGTAACCCTTTGAAACATTTAAATCGACCAACATGCGAGCAAAGGTGGAATGAAGAATATATGTAGATCAAATAATTTGCAAAATCTATTCACTTAAGATTAAGTTGAAAATATTTATTACGTCGAAGGCGTCTCTCTATTTGAGAGTGTCGAGCAAATTTTTATCGTGAACGGTTGAAAATACCGGAGAGACCTTGCAAGGAGGTTAAATGTATCTCAACCACTCATCATTTTTCATCGCTTTTACTGTAAATGCAACTTGAAAATTGTTTGCAGCCCCTGCTCGCTGATCGCAGCCGCCAAGCACATGTACTATTTTCACAAATTGTTGTCACTATTTTCAGTTGTCATTCATCATTTTTCACCAAATTTTTAGCTATTTTTAGTAGCTTTTAATTGCTTTCCCCATCGCTATTGGTTTCCGCTACTCCAAACTCTTCCTCGCTAGTATTGACCTTTCACTCCTCCAATTTTGTGAGCTACAACCTGAAAATAAGGTTTTGACGAGGGTTTTTGAGTATGTTTATTAAAATTAAAATTACGACCAAGATATTAATAATGAGCACACTTAGGTTTTAATTTTATGACATCCTTTACCCTACATAGTTAAGTATATATTAGCATAATTCATATATAATGTAAATTTTAAATTTTATATAATAATTTTTTTTTATAAATATATAATTATATTATGTATATATATTATAATTATTAATTATTAATTATTATATTCTTATTTGTGGGAGGTTGGGCAAGCGTCTCTCCACAACAAGGTTGTGGAGAGACTGCAACTATCGACACCTTACCTATGTTGGCAAGCAAGTAGGGGTTTCTTTCGATCGCCTTGGAGACTCATCCGGGCTTGGCAAGGCATTGTCAGTTGGCAGTGCCTATTGAAGGGTGGCTTGTTTCATCATTTCTCCTTCGAATGTGTGATCTCAGGTGGATGGGTCATGTCTCTTTCATGGCAAAGTGATGGTATGCTGTAAGCCTTAATGACACCATCATTTCGAGGCATATGAGGCGGCATGGGAGGATACGTTTTGATTTTCTAACTTGTTGAAAGGACCACTCCCCACACATAAGTGTACTCATTCACCAGTGTGACGACGACCTTGACGCACTTAATCGTTTGCGTGGATGGCATGTAGGCAATGTACAAAATAATAAAGGACTTTTTTATGGTTTATTCCTCATTCTTGGCCAAAGGTAGTAAAGGTAACGACTCTTGTTCTCTTTTGTGAGCTTGATTTTTAGCTCAGCTTTCGGGGGTTTTGAGCGCTAATGGCTAAGAGTTCAAAGTTTATGTTGGAGATTTCAGTGGATTCGATCTTTTGCTTTGGGGTGGACACTCCTCTTTCCCTCGATTGCAAAGACTGTCAAAATGCCTTCCGGGAGGTCACAGACCAGTGTTTAAAACACATTTTTCTCAATATCGATCCATTAACTGTTGTGGTAGTGAAAATGGTGCTTGGAAAGGGGCACCTGGAACACAATGAGTACTTTCATGCAAACTCGCAGGTGGCGTCACAGTTTCTTGCTTCCATTCTAGATAATCAGGTCCCCAAGGTTGAAGCTAAGATTCTGATGGCCAATTGTTCAAAAAGGAACTTCTGGGCGGTTTGGAGATGGCGCTAAAAGTCTCCATCCTTGGTAAGCATGCCTTGTGGCTGTGTGATATCAAGTTGGTAAAGATTCTAGGAGAGGTAATTAAGATCTTCCCTTTCCTTCTAGACTTAAAAGGGATGGCCCTTGTGCGCCATATGATGATCGTTGAGGTGGTTGTCAATTTTCTTAAGAATTTTTTTTGAATGGTTGAGGTCTGTGGTATGGATTGGGTTTAGGAGTTTGATGCCTTTGTGAAAGAAATGGCTTTCTGTAAGTGTTGTGCCCTATGTGTCATGAAGTCGGGCATGGCAATTTTGGGTGTCTTTTTGTTCTAGTGTTTGGTCTTGGGTGGTTGGGTGTGGTTTAGGGTTTCTACATGATCTCGTTCTCTCCTTTGTTTGTTGATATGCCGGAGATAGGCATTGGATGGTTCGTTTGGTTGGTCAGTTTTGGTGTTAGTGGAAGGATGGTTTGGTTGGCAGTTTTGTTTGTTCCTCGAAGGATGGTTTGGGATGGTGATCTAATGTCCATATTGGTTTAGGGTTGAACCCCGATTCATGCATTTGAGACACATGTAAATTCTGTTTATTAATATAATTCCTCTAACGAAGCAAAAAAAAATAATTATATTCTTATTTATTATATAATAGAGATTAAATTATATATAATATAATTATATTTATTGTTATATATAATAGTATATATAGGGTATATTATTATTATATATTATATTCTATAATACATAATATTAAATATAAATATGAAATTATTATAATTAATAATTTATTTATTATTATTATATATTAGATTCTCTAACAAAACTATTAAATATATATAACATTTATATAAGTACTAATTAATAATTATTATACTCTTATTTAATACAAAGTATAATTAATATAATATATTTTATATAATATAAATTAGATTATATACAATATAATTATATATAATAGTATATATATGCCATATTATTATTATTATATATTATATTCTAGAATATAAAATATAAAATATAAGTATGCAATTATTATAATTAGTAATTAATATATTTCTACATAAATCAAATTAAATTAATTTATAACAAAATTCATAGTTTAATTGATCTTTGGATAGATTAGGAAAAATAAAACTATATGTATGTTTTTTTATAAGGTAAGCAACATTTACAAGGTGTTGTACCCTTTACACGGAGGGCCCTTGGAGCCAAAAAAGAGCTAGTTCAAAACAAGACATGAACTAGAAAGAGCTTACAAACCAGAGCCACAAGGCTCGATAGAACAGGCCAAATAGGCCACACACATAATAGTACCAGAACACGAACAACCGACATATAGCATGTTAGAAGAAGCACTAGAACTAGACAACCCTAGAATTTGGGGGTATAGGACTGACTCCCAAAACCCTAGGTTGCGGTTTGGGGAGTCCCTTCTCTTTTTTTTGCACAATAGACCAGGAAGGCTCAAAGCCAAGGTCAACTGAGTGAGGCGAGATGAGCGGTTCATCCACAACCACAACAGATGGAGAGCCTACACACAACGAAGCCAACAACACAGAAGAGGATTCAGGAGCATTTGGGGGATTAGCAACATTGTTCAACAAGGGATGGGCAGAATCGGTCGGTGCAGCGACAACAGATTGGGGCACTGGATCCATAGAAGGGATAGCTAGAGGAGGAACCTAGGGAGCCACAACCACCAAGGAAGAGTCCTTCTTAGAGGGATCCTCCGAAGGGGAAGAGCCCACCGTGAGATGGTCCGAGCAAGCATCCTTCCACCAAGTAGCAGTGCCCTTGCGACGAGCAATGGAGCAACCAAAGGCTAAATGACCAACAGAGAAACAACACCTGCATCAAAACGGGAGCCCCTCATACTCCAGAAGTTGTTTCCAAGGTCTGCCCTCCACCATCAAGACCACATCACCATGGAGAGGCTTGGAGATGTCCAAATCGATTAAAATGCGAGCCATCATAGTATGCCCAAGATCCTGAAACTATATGTATGTTAATATAAAATAAATTTAATAATGTAATAAAACTAATAATAATAATAATACTAATATATAAACAATATCATTTTAAAAATGACCTACCAATTGACCTCATGTACTACACAAATGTATGCAAATAAAAAACCGCATTTTCCCCTAATTTACCTTACACACCTCTTCGACATACCCATTACACACCAAGGTGTGATTGTTAGTATATTTCTTTTCAATATGAATTAATGACACATTGAATATCATTAAATATCAAGACATAACAACATGTCCTACAAACATATATTAAATCAATTCATAAAATTAAAATAAAGGACATTTCTTTTTAAATTTAAATTTGAAGTTCATTATTTTACTAACACCATATTTGATTGTTATTTGAATAACAAAAAGAAGCAAACATTTCTCATAGCTCTTGAGGGCTCTATGAAACCCTCTCGTGTCAATTAATGGCTAAATAAATTCCCCTCAAAATATAGTAGATTTGATATTTTAGAGATATAATTCTTAGGTACTCTATTCTTGAGTTTTAAATTTTTACATTGAAATAAATGTGATATTTGAAATTGTAGATACCAAGTCACCTAAATGAAAGCTTTGTTGAATGATTCCTTTGTTATATGATTTTCTCAATTATGTGTGGTATATGCATAGATTGTCTAATGTGTTGACTCTTCTCTCATCTAGAGTTTTGAACTTTTGTAAGTAGCATTCTCAATATGTACATAATTGTCAATAAGTCATAGAGGGAAACATATGATGAAATTTTAATCTCAAGAGGCATTATGGCCTTTGTACCACAAACCAAAAAATAAAGTGTGAAATTGTAAAGTGCCTATTGTTCTATCCATTGTTTTTACTATTTTTTACTCAAAAGTTAAAGTTTATGCTACTAACATTATGAGCCATAATTTTTTTTCCTTTTCGCATGAATAAAAAGATGCACATTTGAAACATAACCATTCCAAACTTTCTCATTGCATAACATAGAATCATATCAATAATTCAAGCAATGATTTCACATTACATAATTGCATGATAATATTTCCCATTTCCAATTTCTCAACAAAAATAGAGTTACATGTTTACATACATAGCTTCTATGAGCTCAATGATAAAGATATATAAACATAGTACAACGGTCCATATGTCCCCAATGTTGGTGCATACCTCCTAGATGTTCCCATCACTAGTGCATAGATTCTAGGTGTCCCCAAATTGACGCTACATCCTCAAATCTTGGTCGCCAATTGTATGAGGGAGAGCATCACTCGAGCACTTTTCTGTCAACCATGGGCTTACTGCGGTCCCTTGCATATCTACCTAACTAGTAAGATGACCCTAGCATTTGATGAAGAGATTGGTTTGGTAACCCCATAATCCCAACCTTCCTAAGCATAGTGTTGTTTCCTACATATCTAGAGCTACCATACATTGGTTTCCCTGCCTAGAATGCAATCGTGGATCACAGTGAACTAGTAGTGTAAACAATGGCTACTTAAACTACTTTGGCTAAAGAATTCAACACCCAGTACTTTGAGTGAGAGTCATCTGTCCACCCACCCTTAAGCTCGATTTGGTATTGACCATGAACATAACACACATTCACCCTCAGGTGATAATATAATAAAATATTCAACAAGGTAATTCCCTTAACCATGGATTACCCTAACCCTAGGAATACCTAAGTCTATAATAAACTGATTATCTAGGTTACAACCTTACCCATGTATTTCACTAACCCCAAGTATAACCACACTAACCATCTACATACACATACTAGTGTCTTGCTAGGTTATCCACTTTCCCATGGATTTCACTAACCCCAGGAATAACCCTACTAACCTCTCATGTTTAAATTGACATATTCATAAAAGCACTATAGGATAGCAACTTATTCCTTATTTCATTTTTCATGCAATATCCATATAGACTAACAAATTAAGTATAGTTCTAATAGCATTTAAGGCACACATACTTCATCATTATATAAATGCAATCCCAAATAGTAGGGTTCACTAATTTGAGACTCAATCAAGAATCACACAAGACTATTCCATACTAGGAATTAACTAAGTTCATAAGAACACGCATATCATGTGTTCTTAGATTATTCCAAAACTAGGAAATAACTAGGTTCATAAGAACAAGCATATCATGCATTTCAAGACTATTCCAACATAAGAAAATGTCTAAGTTCATGAGAACAAGGACATCATGCATTTAAAAGCAATCTTTCCAAACAAAGGCATTATATTCAAATAACCTTTCAAATATAGATAATGAAGGAATAGAAATCAACATGCCTAGATATTAAGATCCAACTTGATAATGTTTCCTTCCAACCTTAGCCTTCATCTCCATGAATGCTACTTCTCCAAAGTTCAACTAACCTCCAAACACTAGCCTCTAACCAATCCTCTCAACAATACAATTGCAAAATAACAAAGCAACTTACTAACTCTTAAGCTCTCTAATTCACTTGCACAAAAAATACAACAAAATAATAACAGAGAAATCATATTGAGAAGTGTAACAAATTATAGGAAGAGCACCTCTATATACACTAAAATTTGAGCTTCCAAAGGCTGCAAACAAGCTAGTAATTTTGCCACCTTCCTACTCACATGCAATGACTCAGTTGATAAAACCCTTAAGTTGCAACACATGACAGTCCAAATTCTTCCAATGATTGAGTCAACTTCATGTTTGGTGACAACAAGACTCAATTTACTGGGTCAAGCACAACAATACAAAGCTATAGGTTTCCTATATGATTTGCAAGTCGATTACCCTCTCATATTTCTACCAACACTTCATTGACTGAGTTTAACGTTTATCAAAATGTTGTACTTGTACATGGTGCAGGTTTGGACTTCTTTTTGCTTCCACATTCTACAGATTTGGTGCCCACATATTCACAAAATAACACCCTTTGTATAGCGTGGCCAAGACTATTTCAATATGGTTAATTCTGTTTTTATTCTCTTGCAATGTATAAACTTTATCCTCCAACTCATGCACAGTCTTTAAGTCTTTGTTTGACTCATTTATTGTTTGCTTTAGGTGCATATTTTAAACTTTGCCACAACATGTATTTTAGACAACGCTATATTATGTGCTTCACTTTATTCATTGCACTTTTAATATGTATAACAACAATGTTATAATATGTGCTTTCCTTCTTATATAAGCAACACTTATAAAATGTGCTTATGTTAAATACTATGCACTTTCAATATATATAAATCAAACTATATATATAATGAATCAAACTATACTCATCATATAAGGGGATTTGAGCCTCTTTGTAAAGTAATATTTTTATTGCCACTTAACGATGTTGTTTGGACCATGATGACCTTGCACTCATCCAATGATGCAAAGGAGGTCGTCCTTGATAGTGAAAAAGTGATCTTATAAAATGGGATAGTTCCCATGGGCCATTTAATTGTGAATTTTGTTGGAGTTAAAGATCTCTTTACTTAAAGAGGATAATTAGGTTTTTGAGTTCCATTCTTTCCAAAGATTCCACAAGATGAAACTAGGTGCTATCTTGCCTTTGAATTGTAAGAACTTCAACATGTAGTTTTGGGATGTTCCATTTGAATTTTGTACAATTAATATAGTTCAAATAGACTTTGGGGAGATACCAAAAGGTTATACCATGAAAATTAAATTTGAAGAGCCAATAGTCAATCAAAGAATAGATGTTGGATGGTCTCAACAACTTGTAGGAAAACAAATCACTACAAGAATTTGGCCTTCAAAAGAGGCAAGTCCCACTTGCAACTAGATGCCCTAATTGAGAAAAATGCGACCTTTTAATGAAACAAGATAGCTAGTGGCAGGTTACTTGATAGTGAATTATGTAGGAGTCCAAGAAATCCTTTTACATTGAGAGGGTAATTAGACTCTTTTAGAGTTCCTTTCTTTTGAAAGGCTCCATAAGACGAAGGTAGGTGCTATTTGGGCTATGAATTGTAAGAGCTTTATCATAGATTTGGGACCTTCCATTTGAATTTGATATCCATCCAATATAATTAAAGTAGAAGGTGGAGCCATGAAAATATTTTCATGTGACAAAATAATAGATTTGAAGAGCTAATAGACAATCAAAGAATAGATGTTGGATAACATCAACAACTTGAAGGAAAAGAAAGAATCATGAAGGTACAAATGTAAGTATTGTGAGGGAAAAATTCCCATGTTTCCACTAGCAAAGAGTTATAAGCATCTTTGACTAGGTATTCTTTAATGACCATAATTTGAGCAACATATCTAGTTGATTCATTTGAGTGTTTTCAAAGTGAACCGAAGATGATGCTATTTAAGGTATATCTAGTTGATTTATTTGAATGTTTCCAAAGAAGTAAATTAATTTAAGTTATTATGATTCACTATAAATGAATTGAAGGTGATCTTTACAAATTAGTGAGTTGAATAAAGCTTAGATATGGGTGATTTTTGTACCATCCTTCTCAAACCAAGTTAATTGCTAGCCCCTACCTTTAAATTGATAAGGAACTCATTCTTCCTAGAACTCTATAATTGCTTATAATTCTAACTTTATGATAATTGAACAATATAATTACTAGCCACAATTACTAATGAAAAGTGTGGGAAGCACACTAATTATGTAATAGTCTAATTGATCTGATCTATAGGTGTTTAGATGTATTTTATGTTGTAATATGTTTTAAACATACATAGTTAAAGAAAAGTATGTTACACTTTGCTTATAACATGATTCATTGAAATTGGACTATTTAAAATTTTAATTTGAGAAGTGTGATTGCTATACATACTATTCCTTTAAAATTCACTATATCACAACTAGAGAAACATAAGAGTCTTGAGTTTACCGAGCTTGCCCCAATTATGGTTCATGTCATGCTTTTATATCCTATTGCCTCCATGGAAAGTCTTAGGCTTCTCCAACTCTACAGTTGCTCACAGTTTTCCAAGAATAATAAAAACTATGACATCTCTTCACTAGTATAAACCTATAAAAGGTTAGGGTCTAGATGTCTTGGCCTGGGGCAGTGAGTCATCTGGTAGATATTCTATTTTGACATTGTATTTGGAGCTTAATAGACAATTGTTTGGAGGTATTGAGGTGCCTTGGTGGAAGCAAATCTGGAATAAATTTCTTGGCCCAAATGCAATTTTTTCTTGTGGCTTATGGTTCACAACCGTTGTCTTACCTGGGATAATCTTTGTAGCGGGACTTTTAGGGCCCCTCGATGTGTGTTTTGTGTCATAATAGTGAGGAGTCTATTTCTCATCTTTTCTTTCAGTGCGACTTTGCTAGGGAAGTATGGCACTTTTGGTGGGATGTTTGGGGTCAAACTTGCTTCCATGTCTCTTCTTTGTCTGAGCTCTGGGCTCGTTGGGGGAAAACCCCATGCTAAAACTTCTTTTCTTCAAATTGCTTGGGCTCTTGGTCCTTCTTTTATCATCTGGCATGTCTAGTTGGAATGAAATTAGATGTTTTTTCAAGATGTTAGGATGGATGCTATGCATCTGTGGTGGAAAATTATGCACTCTCTTTGTGAGACAATTGTGGCTAAATGTGATTTGATTGGAGGTGTGGATCTTGACGATGTAGCTATTTGTAGTTGTCTTAATTTTCCTCCTCAAGGGGATGCTCTGGTGTTTGGGGGTCAGGGTAGATACAGAAACCCATTACGACAGGTCAATTAGAAGGGTTGTTGGATAACCCCTCCTCTCAGAGTTTAAAAAATTAATATTGATGGTTCATCTTGGGGGAGTCCTGGGAATGTCGGTATTGGTGGTGTTGGGCGGGACAATTTTGGTGATGTGCAGTCTATGCTCTCTATCTACAAGGGCCTTTATACTAATAATTTAATGGAGGCTCTTGCCATTTTGTATGTCGTTTAACATGTTTTGCTCTTGGTTGGCATAGGATTATTTGTGAGTTTGATTCTCAGGTTGTGGTGAACTTGTTAACCAAGTAGGACCATGGAGATGTTAGTTGGCATTTAGATTCAATTATTAAATAGATTCTTCAGTTGTGTAGCTCCCTAGATTATGTTACTTTCACACATATACCTAGGGAGTGGAATGGTGTTGTGGATTGTTTGGCTAAATGGGCCTCAGATCAAATGCAGGGTTGGAATATAGTGGATACGGGGCAATTTCCTCTTGATTTGGCTCTAATGTTTAATCAGTTAGTGGATAGTGATAGAATTCTTTAGTGCTCTCTCTTTTGGGCACTTTGGTTGTATCTCTTTTGTGATTGAATAAATTTTTACCCCTCTTTTAGTAAAAAAGAAAAGACCTATAAAAAGTCTTAATAGGGTTAGGTCAATGAAATTTAGATGACTTGGAAAACCCTCTGTAGAAAAGGCCTCATCAACCTGGTCAGAAGTCTAGGGCACATCTTAAGCATCTAGGGTAGTGGTGGAGCCAAGCAAATTACATATTATAAAAGGGAAAATTAAACAAGGAAAAATCCTTCTATGAAAATATTCTTGAATGCCTATGTAATTTGATTAATTATCATTGCATAATCATTAGGCTGGTAGATTTTGGGAGGGTATTCTTCATGGTTTTTCTCAATTGTTACTTGCTTGACATGCCCATTACAAAATTTTGAAAACCTTGTGAGGAAACAACAATATGGTTGCTTGATGTGACAAGATGATCTGTTGCATATATCCTTAAGGCTTTAGAGATGGTATGTTTATAGGAGGATCATCTAAAGACAATATTCTTTATTTTCCAAATAGGTTCAAATTTCCCAGTGAAAGTGGTTGGATCCAATTTGTTTGAATGAAAAAAATTGTAACTAAAAATATTTTCCCAAATATAGAGCAGGATGAAGTTGGTACAACTTTTGTAACTTCTTTCTCTTCCCATTGGTGATTCTTACATTATTGTTTTTTTACTGTTGCTTCTAGCCTTGAAAAGTAAGAATGATGAGAATTTCCAAAAGCAAGAAACAACCAAAAAAAAGAGTCATAATAAAACTTCATATATCAATCCAAAAACCCATATACAGATGCAGGTCATTGATTTCCAAACCCAAAACATTCAAAGGAAACTTCCCAAAAATGATGAAGTTTAAAAGGAGCTAAATATTCCCATAGCTTTCAAACACCAACTTTAGGACACCAAACCCTAAAACCCAAAACCAGAAGACCCTTAACCCTAACAATCCAAAACATAGACGCTTTTGAAACACAAATTTAAAAAGAAAAGGAAAAACACTACAAAATGATGTGTCAAAAGTAGGTGATTTTGAAATCAATTTATATGAGTGAGAATCCAAAATTATTTCTATCATTTACATCAAAACCATTGTAAGAATGGCATCCGGGAAAAGAATAAAGAAAACAATAAAGATAATAAATAAATCTAGAGAAGGTTCTCAGACATCCAAGAAAGACATGGGCTCTCAAGCCTTAAGGCACATATTAGAGCAAAACCATCTTCAAAGCATCTAGAATCCTTAAAATTGAAGAACTCTCAACATATATTTCAGAAATGTAGAGGAAAGACAATTTTCTGCCCGAATTCTTCACAAGAAACAAACTAAAAAACTGCAATTTAATTGTATTTTTGTGTAAACCACAACAAACTGAAAAGTGTAAATGATAGATCTTACACAAATAGAATATTATTTTATTATTGTTTCAATTTATAAGAATTAAATTTAAGTTTTATAACAATTTAATAAGATAAAATGTAATTAATTCAAATTATATGTTTTAATTGAAAATTTAAGATGAAACAATATTACATTCATGATATATATATATTTTTTTTAACACATCTTTTACATGTCAAGATGTTCTTATATTCATAGATTTATATACTTTGAATAAATCACCCTTTTCATATATGATGTGATATATAAGAATCATCATTATTGTACATCTCATGGTGAATCTACTCATACATATAGCAACCTTTGGCATTGTTTATCTCACATAATAACTTGTGTCTTGATTGTAATTTCTTAACCTCTCATTTGTCTTATATTTGTGTTCCATTATTTTATCTTATATTATATGAAGATTTATAATTTGAATAATTTTTATTAGATGAGTACAATTGTTCTCTAGATGCATATTTACAAATTGTCATTTTTTCTTATTACTAATGAATATTCGGGTGATGATGTCTCATTGAATATTGAATTTAAATTATATTTTAAGTAGAAAAATATTACAATGATTTGATCCTTTCTTATTTTTATTGCTTATTTTTCTAAACCTGATTTATATAAAGATAATATGCTTTCCCATAATTTGTCTTTTTATTCTAATACACCCCAACCTTTTTCACATCCATTATTTTTCACATAAATCAAAGAGTAAAAAAACCAAAATATTAATTTACCATCACTAGTGTCTAATACACTTTAATTGAATCTAATTTTCAAGAACATTATGCCATATAATTGGTTGGTAATCCAAAATAATAAAAAAAAAACACCAAAACCCTTATCCTTAAAGCAAATTCCATAAGAAAGCCCAACAAATCAACAAAAAATTAATTTACCAAAATCCCTCAAACTTAAAGAAGGAACAAAAACCGCTTCCGGAAATTATAATGAAAAAAATTTAATTTATCAAAATCCCTCAACTTAAAGAAGGAACAAAAACCGCTTCCGGAAATTATATTGAAAAACAAGAGACAAGACAAGAGACGTACTGCCCACTACGTGGCTTGAGTTATCTCCACAGATTAAAGAAAGAGCAATCCATATTAAAAGACAAAACATCTCTTGCCACCTATAAAAGAATTCCACGCTCCAATTTTGTCCCCACTACACCTCACGACATGAAACGCAGAGTTTGGGTGAACCAAGCCGCCGTATCGTTAGGTTCAGTAACAGTGTTGGCACAGTCGATAACGAGGTTGTGTCCGCTTATGTACCCGCTCTCCTCGCTTGCAAGGAACAATGCCGCCTTCGCTACGTCAAGAGTCCCCAGAGAGTGGTCGCGCAGCAGAGAACGGGCCGCAGCGTAGCCCTCAGCCGAGGCCAAGGAAGAATCGGGCGTGATCTCGAGCGCCTCCAGTGCGCGACCAAGAATGGGCGTGGGCACTCTGTCGGGCGACAACATGTTCACGCGGATGCCGAAGCGGCGGGGCTCCACCGCGGTGGAGCGCACGAGTCCGGCCATGGCGCTCTTGCTGATGGTGTACGCGTGTGGGCCCATGCCGCCCTGCACCGAACTGACACTTCCGGTGAAAATAATGGAGCCCTTGTTGGCCGGCTTCATCACGCGGGCGGCGTGTTTGATGCCCAGAACTGCGCCGCGCAGATTGACGCTCATGGTGTGGTCGAACTCCTCCATGCGTAGCTCGTTGATGGGGCCCATCGCACCCAGGATACCGGCGTTATAGTGGAACACGTCCAGAACGTTGTTCACCCCCACCGCCACGGCTCTGTCTACCGCCGCCGCCACGTCGTCCTCGCTTCGCACATCGCAGCGTATGAACTCCGCGCCGTTGCCCAGCTCCGCCGCCACTCGGGCGCCCGCCTCCTCCTGCACGTCCGCCACCACCACGCGGGCTCCGTGCGCCGCAAACAGACGCGCCGTCGCTTCCCCGATGCCCGTCGCCGCGCCGGCTATCAGCGCCGTTTCGCCCTCCATCCTGAGAAGCACAAGATAACGTTATATTACACCCTGTACAACACAGGAGCCATTATTGTAACAGAAATCTGTTGATATTAATGTCGTTTGTTACCTTTTGGCTTTGATTTGGGGAACGTTTGTGCAAAACCCTGTCGCTTGGCGGACGGATTTCGAGATCCCATGAAGAACTTTGAACGTCAAATTTGCCTTCATCCTGAAAATCTCGATGCTCAGGACTATAATTTCTGTCGCTGGGGTCCTCCCTTTTAAACTGCAGGTGCGCTCTGCGCACTGAGCAATGAATGGCTCTTTCACTGTAAATTTCTGTTCTCATTTTGCCCGTTTCGCAGTATTTCTTTCTCGATCCGCCATGTCCCAACTAAGCATGGGTCCCGCAAACGGCTACAGGTTCAAAAAATTCTCTTTGCTAGTTTAATTTAGAGATTTTTATTATGAAAAAGTAATAACAGAGGATAAGATTTTTTAGTTTTATTTTCATCAAATTGTACGGAATTTTTATATTGGGATTTTTAAGAGGGAAGTATTTTTATATTGTAGTTTATATAAGTGATTAAGAGAGTTCTTCTAGGTTAATTGTGTTTGTTTTTTATTAATATTTTCAATCATATTTTGTGGTTCATTATGATTAGAGGGATTTCTAGTCATAGAATCAATTTCAAGTGATTTTTGATAGACATTTTGATTTGAGGGGTTCAATGAAAGTAAAAGTGTGTGTAATTACAATTTGTTTAAAGTAAGTAAACACGTAAACAACAATTAATCTTTCAATTTTATTAGTTAAGGTAGAAATTAGTACATGTCAAATTAAATTTGTTAAAGTCAAAAAAATTAAATGAAATATTTAGTTCAAAATTTGATGATAGAAACATGTTGTTGAAGATGTCATAGATTGATTTGCTTAGGTGGTAGAATTTTAGAACTTCATCATATGAATGCCTTAGATTTTGTAAAATGATTTTAATCTATACTAGTTTGAATCCATACCAGTGGATTTGATCTCTCAAGTTTATAGAAGTGAAGTGGCATGTGAAACTACACTTGTACTCATGGGAATGAACTAGCTAAAACCGTATGCCTGAAATTCAATTGCCTTAATCTTCAAGTGTTTGAATCATAGGAAGGACTAGTGATGATTACAAACACCTTTGAGGAAATATTAGGGTCATGTTCTCCTTAGCTAAATCCCTAGGATGATTAGTTCAATGGCTTTGAAACATTGATCAATGACAACAAATTAGTGTGTAATGAGCCTATGATGATATATGGTCATGATGATGTTTAAATGATGCTCTAAATGCACTTTGATTATTCCTTTATCACTAGAATTCTAAGACATCCTTGATGATTTCAACCCAATTTTAAATGATTAAATGGATGTCTTTAAATACAACATGGCACACAAATAAACACAAACACACTCTAGGTTGACTCACAATGACAAATGAAAAGGTTGGGAATGTGTAAATTTGAAATTTGAATTGTGAAAGATCCCCAACCCAAATTTGATCTGATTTTTTGACTTTTGTCTTTTCAAAGTATTTGAATAGTGAATATGAAGGTTTTTGTTTTGTTTTTGCATTTTATTTTTATTTTTTGTGTGTTTTTGTTGAATGTTGATTTATGCAACAATATTGCTAACTAGGTGGGAAATTGTTGCTAAAACTTAAATAAATCATACAATTTAAATAGAGAGCAATAATGATGAATTTATTGGCTCAAATGTTATTGTACATGCCACAAATCTGCATATAACACTATGATATAACTTGAACAACAAAGAAAAACCCTTTTCAGCTTCTTCCCAGCTTCACAAATCTGCCCCAAGGTCTGATATGAATTTCCAGCCAATTGAATATGCAAATAATATCCAATAATTGGTATGAAACCCTTTGTAGCACCTAGGGTTTGAAGCATGTGATCTTGAAATGATGCAACAAGTTGAGATATAGTATAAAATGAGTTGCCAAGGCCTTGAGAAGGCTTATACTGTTTATGGCTGCCCCCAATCTATTGCAATATGTTGATATAATACTACTACAAACTCAGATCTGAGAAATATATACCTAAAACTCATTCAATAAAGCCCAAATGAAGACCCAAGGTAGGCCCTCCCCAAAGGTGAACTGGGTTCTTTTCCAATTCATGATAGCCTTTGAGAGTTTTTGTTCCCAGAAGGCTAAAACAATGTTGAAACCCTTCTCCAAAGCTCAACCTGCAAATTGCTTTTGTCAAAATGAGAATAGAATGCCCAAAAATGAGCCCAACATATTGCTTTATAACCTCCCATGAACCTTTTTTATAAAAATCAATAAAATAATCCTCTTGAGGGTCTTTCCTCATCCAAAAAAAATGGCCACTTTTTAAAAACAACTTGAGTTGCTAGGATGGGGGCACTTTTACTATTCACCTGATGATTTTCAGTTAGTATTCACCTTTTACTATTCCATTAGAGCAAACCTTAATATTTTCACTTTAGCCCTGAATTCATCAACTAAACTCCAAACTGAAAGGCTCATAAGGCTCCCAGTTAACTCCACAGCCCTCGGTTGGGTCCCCTAACCATTCTGCTGACCTACGAGAACCCTAATAGTAGGCCAACCTTCACTACAGACTGAGCTGTCTAAGGAAGGGACATTACAAATTGTTAAATTTTGAGTCTCAAATCTACGATTAGAGAAATGACCCTAGCCAAGTTCAAACATACAAATTTGATCTAGGATGGGGAATAGTATATTATAATGCAATAATATATCCATGTCGTTTTCCATTTGATTTTGTGCCTAAATTGTGATGGGATTATCTTTATGTAATAATAATGGCATACTCTTATGCTAAGTTTGGCTCATGTCATAATTCTTACCCACTTGCATTTCACCTTCATGTGCACTAATCACCATACATTCACTAACCATTTGTCACCATTGACATTAATTTTTAGACATTCACTTCTTGCCTCAAGATCACCACCATATCCTAAAGACCTCAAGATCACTACCATATCCCTATAGATATCTTTTATGTGGCTTGAGATTTATCATGTCCAATCCCTAGGATGGTGTAAATGATTCTTGAATCCCAAAATTTCAAATTCAAATTTTCCTACCCCTTTCACTAGCCATTACAGACCAACTTAACACATATTTCATGCAACATGTTGCTATGTCATGGTAAAGACATTGATTTTTACATTTAAAACATCATCAAATATCATAATAAAATTGAAGAATTACGAGGGTATTTACTTTGAAATTCAAGAGCTCTAAAGGAATCAAATCTACATCACCAAAAATATAGCCCATATGCATATTTGTGAATGCTATTAATCTAGTCCACCAAGGGATTCGACCTACAAGAACTCATTCACTTATTAAGTTGACATGCTCCTCAATGGTGTCTATAGATACCACCTTAACAAATTAAGATATCTAGTAGGTGAAGGTGATTAGTTCCTCATTATTTTTTTTGTTAGATTAGTTTCATGTGGTTCAAATCAATTTCATGTGTCAAATTAACTTTACGATGGTTATGATGGTACAAGTGGGGCTTGAGATTGATTTGCATCATTTTTGTTATAGTTAAGACTCTAAGACATTCACTAGACCAAGATAGTCAATTCTTTTATGGTATTAAACCATTCCATAACACCATAAAAAATATTTATCTATCATTTATCCTTAAACCAAGTACACTTATTCTAGTTATTTAATTTATATACATTTATTTCAATTATTTGTTCCATGTCTCTATTATCTAAATTAATTATTTACTGATTGATTGCATTTATTTAATTGACCTAAATTAAAAAAGAAATTATTTTCCTTATGTAATAATGAATATGTTGAAAATTTTCCAATATTTAAAATTTTTTAATTGTTGCCCACCTACTATTTTCCTAAAAGCCTACCTATCCTCACAATATATCTCTACATTGCAAATCATTTCTATCCTAGAGACAACATGAAATATAATTATTTTTATATATTACTATAAATGTTACCAAATAATCTATTTAAAATTGTTATAATTAATAATATTAAATACATATATTTGAATAAATAAATTTTGAATTATATATATACCTAGTTCTGCATATTAGACATATGCTCTCTCCTGTGCTTCAAGCGATCTGGATGATCAAAAATCTGAATGCATGTATGCATGTAATCTGAAAGTTTGCAATTAATAGAATTTTAATTTTTAGTTTAATGGTTCAACAAATTGGTATCAAAGCCTTGTGATGCCATTTGATAATGCTTGATATTGAGCAGCAAGTTCATGATATTTATAATAGTGTTTATTGTTCATCTGGGTTTGGAAAATTTGTCAAAATAGTCTGTGTATTCATTGTCATTGTTCTGGGTTTGATTTGGGCAATTGAGAGACTGTTGTTTCACTAGTTCTTTATAGTCATTCTTTGAAGGTTCTGATATGAAAGAAGTTGCGATCGTGAGTAGCTGTGAACCCGTAGTAAGACCGTAAATCCCGTGGTGAAGCTGAAGGATAGGCGATTGAAGGGTGAGCAGTAAGTCAGAAAACGTAGCAACAAAAGGATTCGTAATTCCAAGTAAGTTCTGATCTCTTCATCATGGCTAGTCAAAGATCTATGAATGCCAGTAGCTCTCTCTTCTATCATCCATAATCATTTCTAGAATAAAGAATAATATGTGGATGAAAATGGCAATTTTAAATTCCCTGATGTAAACATTTCTGATTTATATCCTAACAAAGACATCAAGGCTAAAATGATGAACTCTATGCATCAATCTGAAATAAATCTTAGAGTGTTTGGTGTAGGCATCTTCCTTGTATATATTCCTTTCCTATTACCTGATGATATTAAAATATGGAAACAAAAAGGGTTTATCCATGTGCACTTCTCTTTTGTTGAGACTATCTTACACCCTCATTTCAACTATGATATTTGTTAGAATTGTGAAACAAGCACAAAACCGCGAGCCACAGGATCAAACAACAAACTGAACACCTTCCACACAAGAGATCTGCAAACAAATGTATGCAATTAACTTCAACAAGAAAAAGTTACAGAAGAGAGAAAACTTTCAAGAAGATATGAAAGCTACAGATATTCTCCCGTTAATAATTACAATGAGATCAATCCTTATGAAAGGAGATCAAGAAACCCTAAAAAGGGAAACCCTAGTGTGCACACTTAATAATTAATAATTAATTAATAAATGTGCCTAAGTTTAGCTTAAGTAATAAAGAGGAATAAGTGACTTAATTAATTAATCAAATGTGATGTAATTAATTAAGCATAATAACTTATTACTCTAACACCCCCCTTAAGATGAACTTAGGAAGTAGCTAAAACACTAAGAAAAAGATGCATGAAAGCAAAGATGGGTCCCGGCAAACAAGGCCAAGTAAGGTACCCATGTACAAACAGAAGATCTCTATAAAGTGGAGAAATAGAGAAAACCTCATGGGAAAAAACTCTACTCCAAGAAGAGATCAAAGGTGATTGAAGGACTGAAAAAGCTCCAAATCAAGGAAATGTCCTGAAAAAAGAAGATGTAGAACATCACAGAAGCATGAAGAAGCTGCAAACTCTGTCAAAAGATGACTGCTACGGTGCCGAAGAACCTCCTCTGAAGATATGATGATCAGGATCAAGAAGACAACAATTTGCATGAGTGCCCCCAATGAAACTACTCGAATCAGATGGAAAACAAAGGCAAACACCTGGAACGAAGATACAGATGGCACAAGTACCAATAGTCTGAAGAACACTGATCATGAAAAAGTGGAAGGTCGCCTCCAAAAAATAGGAATGAAAGAGTGTCCATATGGTAAGTGATCCATCTCACCGAAATGCATGGGTAACCAGCCGCTGCATCCGCCTAGTACATAGAAACAAATACTATATACATAGCTCACTCCATCGAAACCAAGGAATCATTAACACCAACAGTAGAAACCCCCCCATAATGCTGAAAAGGGAGAGGCGTGACAGGTACACTGAAACTGAATGCCAGAAAGTAGTGCATGAAGAGGAACCAAGAGCATCTGAAAGTGGACAAGAAAGTACAAGCCGATAGAAAGGATGTGAAACTAAAAGTCACATACGCATGAGAAAGCTATGAAGGCAAACAAGGGCAAACATCAACCCCCATGGCACTTTATATCATAGTGCGAGTACAATAAGGCACAAAGTGATGTGCAAGAAACCCAATACTACAAATACAATGCTGAGACACTTTATCTCAGTGCGTTTACAAAAGAGAAAATACATGCAATGTGAGCCCATAATGTCTACAATGTCCAAATAGGACAACATGCTGAAAAAACAATTCTCTTATAGAAAAAGAGGAAACTGGTAGCACCATGATGAAGTACAGGAAAAAACATGCAGTTTCAAAAAAAAAGGCACCCAAAAATGTGTCCGGATGCAGAAGATATGGCCCGTCAAAGTCTCCAAAACGAGAACTGAACAGCAACAGCATTGAGAAAAAAGAATTCTGAAAAAAACCAGAAGTCAAAACTGGAAAATACCTGCACCACTGCGAAGAGCACGAAATTCCACCCCATTTCAAAAAAAATTGCACTGAAAAAGCCCACCGTATGGCCAAGATATGGCCTCTTGAATATTGGGCGCAAATGTGAAAAGCCCAACGAAGAGGGGCTGAGTGGGTAAAAAAGAAAACTCTGCCAAATTTAGGAAAAAACACCTCCAGATCTAGAGGTCCACCAGATTTAGTGTGCAAGAAAAAAACTCCTCCAGTTACAGTGCATTATTTTGCATGAAAAAGCAAAAAAAAATTGCATGTTTTATTTTTAAAGAAAAAACAGCAAAAAAACTTATTTACAAAATCTTGTTTTTTTTAAAACAACAAAAAAAAAATTGACAATATTTTTTTTTTAATAAAAAAAAATTTAAAAAAATGCAGGGGGCGGGCGGAGCCCACACCCCTGCCACAGCCGCCCGCCGGTGGTATTAAGACCACTGCCGGTGGCTTTAAAGCCGCCGCCGGCAGTCTTAATAGCCACCGCCGGTGGCAAGGACAAGGGGCGCAGGTGGGCGCAGGGACGCCTGCGCAGGCCTGCACAGGTACGAACCTGCGCAGGGTACCCTGTACCCAAAAAAATGCAAATCTCTTTTTTTAAAAAAACACTGCGTTGCCCAATACAAAGGGCTTTTAAAAAATATTTTTCAAATTCATTTTTTTTTTTTCAAAAAATTTTATCGCAGGAAAAAAAAATATACGATTTTTTTTGAATACCTCGGTTTGCGTGTAGATGGCGAACAGGGCCATATGGGTAAAAAAATTTTGCTTCAGAAATCAACTGCTCAGATTTTGACGATTTCACAGTCGATTTTAGGGTTTTTGGCCGCTGTGGACGCAATGGCGAGGTCCGTTTGAGCTGAAAATGCTCCGAAAATTCAAGCACCCCCTAAATCTGACAAAAATCCTTTTTTCTTCAAACCTTCACAGATCTGACAAACGGAAACCAAATTTGATGAAACAAAGGTCGATCTGGACTATTCCGACAGCTCTGGATTCAATGGAGAGGTCTGATTCACGCCAAAATACTTCTAAAAAACTTTCTCCTCCAAAATTTGCAAAGAAAGCAAAGGGGATTCAGATCTGAAGCCTGCAACCCTTGTTGAAGAAGAAAACCTCATAAATCGAGAAGGGGTTTGTTGAATCCACGCTCTGATACCATGTTAGAATTGTGAAACAAGCACAAAACCGTGAGCCACAGGATCAAACAACAAACTAAACACCTTCCACACAAGAGATCTGCAAACAAATGTATACAATTAACTTCAACAAGAAAAAGTTACAGAAGAGAGAAAACTTTCAAGAAGATATGAAAGCTACAGATATTCCCCCGTTAATAATTACAATGAGATCAATCCTTATGAAAGGAGATCAAGAAACCCTAAAAAGGGAAACCCTAGTGTGCACACTTAATAATTAATAATTAATTAATAAATGTGCCTAAGTTTAGCTTAAGTAATAAAGAGGAATAAGTGACTTAATTAATTAATCAAATGTGATGTAATTAATTAAGCATAATAACTTATTACTCTAACAATATTGGTATTGAATACTTTGCTAGTCTAATAGACACCTGTTGTAGAATTTGGGATCAAACAATTATTGGTCAGTTCAGAGGTCGCCTCACAAAAGCATTTGATGAAAGTAAAGGAGGTGATGCTCGGATGTCAGTCTGACCAAATTTTACTATCAAGCTTGAAGATAAATATGTGCAATCAACTTTTTGCTTGCTTTTACAAGTCAAAGGTGTCATTTTACAACCTAATTCTATTTATGCCACAATTGGTGGTAGATGTGTATATAGACTGTTTTAAAAATATTGTGTTTCCTCTGTCAAAGTTTCCAGTAGGAGTAAGTTATCCAGAAGCCAATTCAAATGTTGATGAATTTGGCCGACATATAGATGCAACTGGGTTTGATATCGGTTTCCCTGTGATTGAAAAGCTCATCAACCAATCTCATCCAAGATTCCAGGAGCTACCGATTCTGTCTAGGAGTCTACTATCTAAAAAAACCTGCACACAAAGCCACATGCTAGCTAGTATACACTTAAAAGCTCTTCCTGATGAAATTATATTTGAGCAGCCTGTAGCCTCAACCAACAAACGACCTAGTTTATCCACAAGATCTTACTCCTTGTCACGAAGTTTTTCCAGTACATCCAATAAGCCATACATTGATTATAATCCTGAAGAATCATTAGGATCATCCAGTCATTTCCCCATGTATAAGAAACCCTCTGTAAATCCCTATCCATCAAGAGCTACTTTAGCTACATTGTCTGATTTAAGCAGTAATCCTAAACTTATGGATAGATTGGCTCAACAAGTCAATCAATGACTTGCTTTGACCCCCAAAGAAGATGAAAAATTTGATCATAAGGGTAAAGGGATAAAACTCACAAAGATGGGAGAAAAGGGGTGGATGATGAGGGAAAGAATTCCTCAAGGAAAGCTTCCACGAGTTGGATCTGAAAAGAAAACCATTCATAAAATGGAGATGAATGATCAGGAGCAAGATATAATCGAACATGAGCCCAGTAGATGGCCAACTTCTAAGACATTCACTGTCATCAACCTTGATAAAAGGTTATGGGGAAGGTATGAAGCAAGACTTCATACAGACCTGGGAAGGAAGCAAAAGAACTCAGAAGCCCAGAGGAATTGGATGTCCCAATGGATGATCTCAACTCAAGAAAATATTGATGACATGGCAATTGATGTTAGATTTTTTTGGTTATTTGTGTTTAGAAGCTGTAAATAAATTAGATAATGTTTCAGCTGATCAACAAAAAATATATACTTCTGCTCTTAATTCTGAACATTACATTTCTACTATGTCAAATGATATAGCTAGTGTTAGCTATGATGTAAAGGAGGTCCACAAAAGTGTTAATATTGTTATTTCTAGCTAACAACACCAAGATAGCTATCTCACTCACATTTATGATGACCAACAAAACTTTGAGACTGCTAGGAAAGTAAATGACCTTGAAAATAAGACCCTATTAAATTATGTTGCAAATAAACTAGAAAAGGTTAGAATACTTACTAAAAAGATAAGAGTCCCACAAACTGGCAAAGATAGCTTTAAAGAAGATGACAAAGACAAGAAGGGTAAGATTGTTGAACAACCAACTCCTCCTAAGCCAAAGAAGGTACTCATTCAGAGAAGACAGAGTGCCAAGAAAGAAGAAATAGATTCATCCGAGCTAAGAAACCTTCTCATAAGCCAACACCTCATGTTCCTATGCCTAAAATCAAGGAACATAGTTTAGAAAATAAAGAAGAACATTTAAAAGATTGGCTGGAGGAATTGGGAGTTGAAGAAGAACAGGCAGAACCAGTATACATGGATGAGCCTAGTTTTGCTAACAAAGAATTTGAAGCTAAAACCTCTGATGTAAATACTTTAGTTCTTTCTGATAGTTCCAATGAATCTGAGATTTCTGTAGATAATAATTTTGAAGAATTAGATTTTTTTGGCTATAAGCAAATTGAAGAAAATGAACCTTGGGAATCACTAAAGAAGCTCACAATGGACATAGAAATGCAAGAACTAGTCACAGAAAACCTCAAACCGGAACAAATGAGACCCTATGCTTCTAGTGGATATATTTTGAACATTGATAAGCTAGTGAATCCTTATGATGCTATCTGTACATGGACAAATACTCTTGAAAATATGTTTGAAAGAAGTGGTTCATGGACAGAACAAGCAAAGGTTTTAGATGTTGTAAGATTGATATTTGAAAAATTGAGAAACTGGTGGATTAATTTTCCAGATCAAGGAAAAGGTCCAAGAGTAACCCAAGAGCAATCCTCAGAACCATTATTGGTAGACCAGAGAAATTTGGGTAAAGATGATATTTTGCAAGCCTGTTTTGATGAATTTAAATGGTTACTTACTAATTTTTTTTTGTGATGATATTTCTAACCAAGCTCTTGAAGAAAATAAGATATTGCAATCAATGAAATTGAAGAATTTGGAAAAATTTGATGAGTATAATTGTATGTTCAAATCATACATGTTTGCAGGTGACAAGATGCATGATCTAACAACAAAATAATACTATCTTAATTCACTTCCTTGTGGATTAGGAGCTTGGGCACAAGATTACATCATCAAAAAAGAACATAAACAGTTAGATGATGTCATTTTTCCAACCATCAAAATTGGAAAAGGCATGTTTGCTAAGAGCTCTTTAGCTCAATAAGGAGGAATATAATTATACTTGTAATCTCAAATAATTTTGTGATCTTCCTCTTATCAATTAATTAAAATATTTTCAACAGTTAAGACAATTTAAGAAAGGAGGCTGTGGAAGGAAATGTAGATGCAAAAAGTGTTCTAAGGCCAAATATCATGAAGGAGAATACACCTTCCGACACAACAAGCATGGAAAGTATGGCACTAAGAAAAGATATAAGGCAGTTCCCTACAAAAGAAGAAAGTTTTCTTGCCAAGCACCGCCATACTTATTAAAGAAAAGAAACAAAAAGGTCCCTAAAGGAATAAAATGCTTTATTTGCAAAGGACCTCATTATGCTACCAATTTCCCTAAGAAGCTCAACCCTGGAACTAAGATATATGCTATGTTTGAGTACGGAAATCTAGGATGGGAAATTGTTGATAGTAGAAATATTTCTGATAATTTAGAAAACTTGTATGAATTAGTTGAGATTGTTCCTGACTCAAGTTTTATGATAAAATTTAAGGATCTAAAGGACATAAATAGGAAAATGCAGAGACATTCTAGTTCTGAATTTGATAACTCTTCTTCTGATCTTGATGAAGATTTCCTCACTACACTTCTCAAAGATACATTGAAAGATATTCAAGTGAAATTACAAATTGAGAAGTCAAAAGATCCTTATAAAATGGCAGGAACAAAAGAAGAAAGAAAGAAAGTTGTCCACCAGCATTTGACTCGCCTAAAACAACTAGAGTCATATAAGGTAGAAATTGAAAAACAACTTAAATTACAACGAAGGCCTACTAAAGGCTCTGAGAAAGAGGTTGACCATGGATACAAAGTCCCTCCATGGAAAAAAGATAAACCTTCTTCTTCCAAATCTTCTTCCAGACATAAGACATCAGATACTGATACTTACGTCATTGCAATTTTCAAAAAGTTTGATCTTTTGATTCAAATGATGTGGTAGATCTCAGAAGACTGCTGAAGACTCAACAAAAAGAAATAAGAAATCTTTCTTCCACAATGGGAGAAATCAAAGACCTTTTGTTCAAAGCAAATCAACAACAGTCAGAGTCAGAGAAACTCTCCTCCCAGGAAGAGGAAGAAGAAATCAACAGTGGCAATAACATAGTCCAAAAAACCAGAGACAAATCATGTTCACTATTGCTAGCTAACAATGGAAATTATATCTGACTAAATTTTTGTTTCCCAGGATACAAGAAAATTCCAATGGACGCGTTTGTGGATACAGGTTCCTCTAGATCCTTGGCCAAAACTAATGCTATTCCTCCTGAATTCTGGAAGCCACGGCTAGACCTACCACATAGTTACACGATCAATGGAGAAATAATTCATATGGGAAGGTATGCTCAGGATGTTCACATTGAGATAATGGGAAAGATGTTTGTAATAGACTTTATAGAATACAATGATTTAGAAGATGATGTTCTATTAGGATTTTTGTTTCTTACAAAGTATGAGCCTTTTCATTTCTGGAAACACAAAATCTCATTAAGACATGAAGATGGACATATCGAAATCCCTGCTCTCAAAATAGTTAATCACAAATTTGAGAATAGTGGGAAAAAGGGTAAGAAAGAATTAGTAAAAGAGCTAATAAAAGATACATATGATATGTTTGAGGAATTCAAACAAATATTTGAAACAAAATGTTGCAGCATGAACCTCTTACAGTTCTGGTCCCAGGATCATGAAGAATGTGAAATACAGATACAAAAAAAATGCTAGTCTGTGATACCTCATGAGCTTGCTTACCTGAGAGTCCTACAGAAACAAAGGAGATGGATGAGCATCTAAATGAATTACTTGAAGGGCATTTCATCCACCTAGTAAGAGTTCATTTTCTTGCCCAACATTCCTGGTAAACAAGCGAGCAGAAAAAGAAAGAGGTAAAAAGAGATTTTGTATCAATTATAAGCCTCTAAATGATATAATTCTTCCTTTCAATTATCCCATTCCATTTAGCATTGATTTAATTAGAAGGGCTGCTACTAAAAAGGTGTTTTCAAAGTTTGACTACAAATTTGGATTTTGGCAAATCAAGGTTAAGGAATCAGACAGGTACAAGACAACTTTCTTAGTCCCTCAAGGACTTTATGAATGGAATGTTATGCCATTTGGTTTATGCACAGCTCTAGCCTATTTCCAAAGAAGGATGGATCAAGCTTTAAGGAACTTGAAAGATTTTTGTGTTATATATATCGATGATATCCTTATATTTTCTGATTCTGTCACTGACCATCTACAACATTTAGAAGAATTATATGCAGCCATAAAAAAGCATGGGATATGCTTAACAACTAAAAAGATGGTGATTGGGAAAAACCAAATTGACTCTCTTGGTTTACATTTGAACAACGGTAAGGTTCAACTCCAGCCCCACATTCTCCAACGCATCCAGGAATTTCCTGATATACTTCAAGACAAAAAGAAAATTCAGAGATTTCTTGGATGTCTAAATTATGTGTCTCCCTTTTACAAAGGGCTAGTAGAGGATTGTAAGGAAATCCAATCACATCTAAAAGAAGGGGAGGAAGAATGGTCCCTCACAACAACAAAGGCAGTTCAAAGAATAAAATCAAAGTGCCAAAATTTTCCCTCTCTACAAACTCTTGCTCCTATCTTGCCTCTCTATTTATACACTGATGCTTCTGATAACACATGGTTTGTTGTGTTGATACATGAAGAAGGTAATGGAAAGCAAAATATCTGTAGATATAGGTCTAGAACTTTCACAAAAATAGAGAGCAGTTATCACATATATATGAAAAGGAGATACTGGTTGTCAAAAAAGGTATTGAGAAATTTAAAATCTTCCTTAAGCCAGTAAGGTTCATAGTCCGCACTGACAGCCAAGCTATGAGAAGCTTGCTTAAAAAGAAGCCTAACAAGGATGGTATTTTTAATTTCTTAGTTATGATTTTGAAATAGAATGGGTCAAGGGTGAAAACAATCAGGGTGATCCCAAAATAGTGGTTTACAATTTTTGGCCAAACTGGACATTGAAATTATTATTTTAAACTAAATCTTCACATTCGAGCACCTATATCGGCTAAACTGTGAGGAATTTGAAGATGGTGTAAACTAGAGTCTCATCAAATTTTGTCTGTCGATTCTAAAAATATTTTTTTCAAAATTTTTGGAATCGAATTACACTTCTTTTTCTATCTCCCACGAAAATTGATTTTTTTCAGAAAACAACATTTTTTAAAAAGTGACACACACCGTATAATGCATAACTTTTTTTCCATGAAGGATAAAATTCTAATTCTTTCAAATTTAGATTTGTAACTCTGATATCTAGTGCTTCCACTTGGTTAGATAGTTTTATTGAATATTTTTCCTTAATCAAGTTTCAAAGTCAAATGAATTACAATTAAAACAAGGACTAGTAACGCGTAACTTTTTCTTTGTATATGTCAATTTTTATTTTTTTTTTGTTGGATCAAGGACTTCAATATCTGGTGCACTCATATTTTTCATTTTTTTTTTTGTAATCTTCTATTTTTCCACATGTGAAGAATAAAGAAATTCATTTTTGATGAAAAACCTATGTTTAATAAAACTTAAAAAACAAATACATAACAACACCAAAACATATTAAAATTATATTCATTGGATAGCTTGTTCTAAGGAATACCATAATCATTTGAAATAAATTTTAAATGAATTCATTTGATCCCCCAAAAGCTAAATCAAAAGTGATTTTTTATTAGCATTTTGATAGGTGTAAAGGAGACGCATTTATAGGTATGGTTTAAAACTAGCGAGGTTCTATCCAAGGGGGTTTGATCTAAGGTGATTTGATAAAACCCTCTTCAATTGGAATCTTTAAAATGGAACTTTTTAAGGCTTAAATCATTATATTTTCTAAAAATATGTGATTTTAGCTAAAATTCGTTCCTCTCAGGAATTGTAAGCCACTATTATGACAGCACCCATCCCCTAGCTGATACTCTGACAAGGGAACTTGCAGGATCTATTTATCATGACTTAGAATTCAATGCCCCCGATTGGTAGAGGCCAGATGGAACCCCAATGTATATGGTAGACTATGGTAATGGCATAAGAATGAGTCTTCCATCTCTTCCAATAGAAATAATGCAGTTATTATTAGAATCTTACTTCCTCAACAAATGGTTTCTTGGCTTAAAATGTCAAATCAGATATTATCATGGACAAGGTCTAGTAGATTCAAATGAAGAAGAAGAATTTAAAGCACTACTAGGATTGGATACAGCTCCAATAAGATACTGGTGTGGAAATAATAGTCTTCATATCCGTATAAAAGGACTATTTGGAATGAATTGGTCTAGGCAGAGCAAAATGAATTTGCTTAAAAATTTGAAATATGGATTCATTACTAAGATCAACTTTGACCAAGACATTTTTGAAGAATACACTGATCTGATCGGAGCACAGTTCAATCTAGATATGGTAGAATTTCTAAATTTCATACATCCTCAACTTTGGATAAAAATGTATAGCTCCATGATACAATATCTAACCCACTATCCTAGAACAGGATATGATTTCCCAAGAATTGAGTTATATCCTCTTGAAGCCAAATGGAGAGTTGAAGTCAAGATTGAAGATATGGAGATTAAACTAAAGCCAACATCACTTGCACAAAGGATTGAAATGGATCATGCTTATTCTGAAGATTATATGGTCCAAATAGATTATGCTTTCAACCCTCGATCCGAAGATTGGCAATTGGTTTACCATGAATTACCTCATGATTTACTTGACCCAATACCTTTCTGTTTGGCTAGCACATGGGCTTGTTTGTGTCGTGATGTCACCCACATTAAGATGTGACAACAGGATGCAACCCTGTCATAAAAAGAAAGATCCTCGTATCCACTTACGAGTGTTAAGTGGGCCCTTCTCACTTAAGGGCATCCAAAAAGTGATTTCCTTTATTCTCCACTATGTTAGTGCTCACGACAGACTGCTTAACAACTATCTACTCTATAGTGTGGTAGGTAGTGAGATGCGTGTCATCTTTGTATGGACGAACTCCAAAATTCATTGTAATATGCCATGAGGTTACAAGCTCTGCCCCTTCTATAAATTGCTGGGGATGCCTCATTTTTTGCATGGGTTCTCTCTGTTGGAGTCTTGAATCTAGTTGGGAGTCCCTAGTTTTGCATATCAGACGTATGCTCTCTCCTGTGCTTCGAGCGATCTAGATGATCAAAAATCTGAATGCATGTCTTCATGTAATCTGAAAGTTTGCAATTAATAGAATTTTAATTTTGAGTTTGATGGTTCCACAAATTGGTGTGTATATATATATATATGGAGTTGATTGAAAAATAAGTATTATAAATACAAAACATATTACTAAAGATTATTGTAAAAACAACAAAAGTATTGAATATTATAATATATTTATATTATTATATAGTACTATATTATTATGTCATGAGGCATTATATAGTGGCTTAAAATTGCCTCATATTGTGAGCTTGTAAAGTTATAATTTTTATCTTTTTACAAGGTCATTTATTTATACAAATAGCAATTAATATTTATAAGATAAACATAATTTAATAATCATTTAATAAGTACCATGTAATGACAAGTACTTGCCTTTTTAGTATTGTAAAAGAATTATTGAATATCATAATTGAATTTCAATTTATTTCTTATAACTATTAAAGATATTCTAATTAATTTTAATCTAATCTCAATTTAATTAAAAAATTTATATAATTATAATTATAGTAATAAACTTAATCCTAAATGTAGCTATATTACATCATATTATAAATAAAAAAATGAAAAAAGTATTTACAATAGACATTTATTTTTTAAATAGAAAGGCATTAAAATTTTACAATATATTAATATAAAATTATTTAAAAATATATTTGTTTATTTTGAGAAATAAATTAAATAAAAAATCACATACATATATCTATAAAAAATATCTCTAAATTTACCATTTCTACACACCTAGAGTCTTTAGTGAATCATATTCATGATGAAACCATATTCATGATAAAAAGTTTTAGTTTTTTTAAAGATATAAATCATGCATCTTTTTAGAAAAGAAATATTTTTTTGAAAAAATAATGATTTATAATTTGGTGTAAATCACATTTACTACTAACTTTACTGATTGTGATAATATTGTCTAAGGACAAGTACTAATAATAAAATAATTCTTAAATAAAATATAATGTAAATAAATTAAAAAACACCTTATTTAAAAGTAAAATTAAAAAATACATATAAAAGTTAAAAAAAAAAACTTCAAATAATATTTAATTAACATTTATAGTGTAAAAGATAATGGAATACCACATAAGAAGAAAATAAATAAAAGAAAGTTAGAAATCAAATCAAATCAAATACAAAAAAGTGCAAAGGAAAAGAGGTGGTCATTTGATAAACTAAAATTGTAAAAGCAATCAAGGTAAGTGTATTAAACAATGTGAATATACATAAATGTTTTATTTTTTTTTAAAATCTTATGTGTTAATAAAACACTCGTCAAAATATTCATTTATAAGTATAGTGCAATGATTAAATTGCAGTATTGTTGTTGTTGTTGCCAATGTACAAACCTTCAATCTTGAAACTTAATGTTAAAATTGTGGGTGTTCATGCCCTTGTCTTTGTGCTCCCAACCCTCATTGTGTAGAGCTTGTGGACTCTGTACCCTTGTTGAACTATTGTACTTGTGAATTTAAATTATTTGTGTTCTTGTTGAAATAAGATCCCATTTACAAAATTGAATAAAAATAAATATCTTCGACATCTTTTACATAACTATTTTATAAATAGATATACTCATTCTAAAACATCTCTAAACATAATTATTTAACATATTTAACTTAAAATTTAAATATGTTAACACCATAGCTACTATTTAGGACTAAATTCTCTGGCTTATTGAATGGACCACATCAATTTCTTTTAATGATTGATGGGGAATAGGTAGTGTCGAGCACATGTACATGTATACATCCACCAATTTAATTTACTATTCACGTTTCTAATGTCCCAATATAATCTATTTATTTAAGGATGAAATGTGCGTTGTTCAATGTATCACGATAAGCATAAAACTCTCCTTATTTGATTGTCGGCTATAATTTAAAAGCATGGTGGGCAGTGAGTGACTGGCTTATACCAGTCAACTTCCCACTTCTTTTACACTTGTCGTTATGGCAATAGTCAACTCCTTGAATGAATAAGTTGTCTCAGGTTTGTCGCATTTCAAATGTAAGCTGGGCCCACAAGCCCCACAATTTTGGGAATTAATAAGTTTAAAAATTATATATTTTTTATTTTCTTTCTTGGTTTTAGATTTATTTTGGCATGTGAAATTTTATTTAGTTTAGCGTTTATTTTGATGAAATGATTTAATATAATTATATTGTGATGAGAGGATTGAATTATATTAAGTTTGGTTCTTTTCTCAATTCTTTTTCATTCTTATTTATTTTTATATTAATTTAATATACACTTGTTCTTCATATCGAGATTCACAATTTTATGTCTTTAGTCAATCTAATGTTTCTCAAGTTCAATCTTTAGTTACATAGGTTGACCCCAAAAAATTAATTTTCACAATTGAAATTACCAACTCTTACCCTTTTCTACTAATGATTGGAAGTTGATTTGGTAGAGTTTTGTGTCACTATTCATTATGTCAGTATTAAAGACATGTATTTGTGCATTTAAACATATAGGGAATCATCCTAGACCATTCAAAAATAATGAGAATAAAAGAGAATTTATTCTAGGAATACTTCAATTTGAAGCACTAAAATGTGCACATTTGCATCAAAATAATGTATAAACCATTCCATGCTTGCTTGTTGTCTTCCAACATTTTCCCAAAATCGTAAAGTTGGTCTAACAAGGGAGTTGAAGGAGGAGAACACAACCCTCATAATTCATAATATTTCTTTAAAGTATTTCTAAATACCTCTTGTCCTTACAAAAAAATAAATATCAAATATGTAGCTAACGAAAGTTTTAAAATTCTACCATCTACTAGATTGATTTTGCAGTTTAGAAGATAATTCCACATATCAAATTAGTTCTATGGAGCTTGAATTCAACCTCAATGGGCTTAGAATCAAGCTATAGAGTATTTTGGGTTTATTTTGATTTTAAGACAATGTGCATCCCCAAAGAATCAAATTTTTGACATTGGCAAATTGATTTTGCACATCTTCAACATCAATATTCTATCATTGATTTGGAAACTAAGTATACCTACCTATTGTATTTAATAAATTCAAGAATGACATTTCAATTAATTGTTTCCCATCTCCTTTTATTCCCTTATACACATATGCAATGATTAGTGTGCAATTTGTGTACTTTTTTTGTAAACAATATGATATTGAATTGAATGTAACTCTATATATATATTCAAAGGGTTTGAATTAATAAATTACCCATTCTCTACCCCATGTCAAATTTGTAGATGGAAATTTGAACTTGGTTTAGATTCACAATATAGATTTGACTTACAATTTTAATTTCAAATTTAAATTCTAAGGAGCTGAAGAGAACTCCCTTCCTACTAGTTGTTACTTGCCAACTAAAGCACAAAACATTCAAATTATAGGCTAGGTGTTCTATAAAAAGACAAATCTTAATTTTTTTTTTATCACATTGGACTCATTCAAGGGATATCTAACATTCATTATTAGACATCATGATTTTGCATTGCATCATCATTACATCAATATCTTCATTGATAATATTGAATTGCCCAAGCGTTTGACTAAGGTAAAAGGAATGGAGCAACTCTCCTCCCATGCCTAACACAACAAATTTGACTAGTATATATTGATACCATCATGTTTTTTTTTGTATTGCATATAGTTTATTAAAATTTCATGAATACAATATTGTTTTCAATCTACTTAGATCATATCATGCTAAAAAGTTATCATATATAATTACAAAATGAATATTATTTTTTATCTAAGAAGATCATACCATGGAATTTGGACCTCCCTTGTAGCCCAAGTCCGTCTACAATATTTTCAATTCATACTTTTTATTGTACTTTTTCTGAATTTCAAGTACCCCTTTAGATAAGAAATGTTATCAGATTTATTGAAAGACCAATGTCTTGCATACTTGATTTCCTCCTTGTTGACTATTGTTTTTAACAAGTTGACAAACTTCTCCTTTGATATCTCCATCATGATTGTTACCTACACTAAAATGTTATAAAATATGAGTCTTTTACCAACCTCAATAAACACCCTCTTTTTACCTTGAAACCGTACTTTCCAAAAACCATAAAATTTCAATAATTAATTAAAACCAAAACAGATTATATGAATTACCTAAACCTTCTATAAAAACAGACAATATCCCCTACCATTTAATTATTCCTAGATCTCCCCAACCTCAAATCACCACAAAATATGTTCCAAATTTCCTTAGCATAAAAACAATGAAAAATCATGTGAAAAATATTTTCTAGAATAAGGTAATTCATATATGGCTTGCGTTTATCTCCAGAGTAAAGAAAAAGCTATCCATATAATTATATATGGCTTGCGTTGTCTCGATAGAGTGAAGAAAAAGCTATCCATATAAAACACAAAACATCTCTTGCCACCTATAAAGAATTCCACGCTCCAATTTTGTCTCCACTACACCTCACGACATGAAACGCAGAGTTTGGGTGAACCAAGCCGCCGTATCGTTAGCTTTAGTCACAGTGTTAGCACAGTCGATAACCAGGTTGTGCCCGCTTATGTACCCGCTCTCCTCGCTTGCAAGAAACAGCGCCGCCTGCGCCACATCAAGAGCCCCCAGGAAGTGGCCGCGCAGCAGAGAACCGTCAGCAACGTAGCGCTCGGCGGAGGCCAGAGAAGAATCGGGCGCGATCTCGAGCGCCTCCAGTCCGCGGCCGAGAAGCGGCGTGGGCACGCTGTCCGGTGACAACATGTTCACGCGGATGCCGAAGCGGCGGAGCTCCACCGCGGTGGAGCGCACTAATCCGGCCATGGCGCTCTTGCTGATGGTGTACGTGTGTGGGCCCATGCCGCCCTGCACCGAACTGACACTTCCGGTGAAAATAATGGAGCCCTTGTTGGCCGGCTTCATAACGCGGGCGGCGTGCTTCATGCCCAGTACGGCGCCGCGCAGATTGACGCTCATGGTATGGTCGAACTCCTCCATGGGTAGCTCGTTGATGGGGCCCATCGCACCCAGGATACCGGCGTTGTAGTGGAACACGTCCAGAACGTTGTTCAACCCCACCACCATGGCCCTGTCTACCGCCGCCGCCACGTCGTCCTCGCTTCGGACGTCGCAGCGTATGAACTCCGAGCCGTTGCCCAGCTCCGCCGCCACTCGGGCGCCCGCCTCCTCCTGCACGTCCGCCACCACCACGCGGGCTCCATGCGCCGCAAACAGTCGCGCCGTCGCTTCCCCGATGCCCATCGCCGCGCCGGCTATCAGCGCCGTTTTGCCCTCCATCCTGAGAATCACAAGATAACGTTATAATTTACACCCTTTTAAAACACAGGAGCCATGATTGTAACAGAAATCTTTTGATATTAATGTCGTTTGTTACCTTTTGGCTTTGATTTGGGGAATGTTTGTGCAAAACCCTGTTGCGTGACGGACAGATTTCGAGATCCCATGAAGAACTTTGAACGTCAATTTTCCCTTCATCTCTGAAAATATCGATGCTCAGGACTACAATTTCTGTGGCTGCAGCTGCGCTCTGCGC
This sequence comes from Sequoia sempervirens, assembly GCA_007258455.2. Classification (NCBI taxonomy): domain Eukaryota; kingdom Viridiplantae; phylum Streptophyta; class Pinopsida; order Cupressales; family Cupressaceae; genus Sequoia; species Sequoia sempervirens. Next base: position 107,401 of record VDFB02071477.1, on the reverse strand, counting down.
TCTGCGCAATGAGGGGGTCTTTCACTGTAAATTTTTGTTTTCATTTTTGTCCGCTTCGCAGTATTTCTTTCTCGATCCGCCATGAGCCAACTAAGCATGGGCCCCAAAAACGACTACAGCTCTGAAAGATTCTCTTTACTAGTCTAATGTAAAGTTCTTTATCATGAAAAGTAAGAACACACGATAAGATTTTTTAGTTTTTTGTTTGTTTTTTTTTTCATCAAAGTGTTGGGAATTTTTATATAGGGATTTTGAAGAGAGAAATATTTTTATATTATAGTTGTGATTAAGTGAGTTTTTAAAAACTAATTGTGTGTTCGTTTTGTATTTTTATTCATATTTTGTGGTTTATTATAAGAAGAATTTTTAGTTATCTAGAATCAGTTCCAAGTGATACTTTATAGGTGTTTTGATTTGAGCGGTACAATGAAAGTAAAATTGTATGTAATTACAGTTTGTTTATAGTAGGTAAATGAGTAAATAACAATTAGTCTTTCAATTTTATGAGTTAGGGTTAAAATTAATACATGTCAAATTAAATTTGTTGAAGTCAAAAATTTAAATGAAATATTTAGCTCAAAATTTTATGATAGAAATATGTTGTGGAAGATGTCATAAATTGATATGTTTAAGTGCTAGAATTTTATAACTTCATTGTATTAATGTCTTCGATTTTGTAAAATGATTTTAATCTAAACTAGTTCAAATACATACCAATGGATTTGATCTCTCGAGTTTATAGATGTGAAGTGGCATGTGAAGCTGCACTTGTACTCATGGGAATGAACTAGCTAAAATTATATTCTTGGAATTTAATTGCTTTAATCTTCAAGTGTTTGAATCTTAGTAAGGAACAATTGTGAATAGAAACACCTTTCAGGAAATATTAGGGTCATGTTCTCCTTAGTTAGACCCCTAAGATAATTAGTTCAATGACTTTGAAACATTGATCAAGGACAAGTAAGCATGCAATGAGCATATGATGATATATGTTGATTTGTCATCATGATGATGTTTATATGATGCTCTAAATGTGCTTTGATTATTCCTTTATCACTAGAATTCTAATACATCCTTGATGATTTCAATCCAATTTTAAATGAATGAATTAATGTCTTTAAATACAACATAGCACACAAATGTACACAAATGTGCTCTAGGTTGCTTACAATGACAAGTGAAAAGGTTGAGAATGTGTAAATTTGAATTTTGAATTTTTAAAGTTCTAGTTTCAAATCTACAATTAGAGAAATTTAACCCTAGCTAAGTTAACACTCACATATTTGATCTAGGATGGGGAATAGTATATTACAATGCAATAACATATCCATGTCATTTCCCATTTAATTTTGTGACTGTTGTGATGAGAATGTCTTTATGCAATAACATATCAACAAATGACATACTCTTGTGCTAACTTTGGCTCATGGCCCAATTCTTACCCACTTGCATTTCACCTTCATGTGCACTAACCGCCATACCTTCACTAACCATGTGTCACCATTTACATTAATTTTCAAACATTCACTTCTTGCCTCAAGATCACTACCAAATGTCTATAGACATCTTCTATGTGGCTTAAGATCTATCATGTGCAATCCCTAAAAGGGTGTAAATGATTCTTGAATCAAGGATAACTTCAAATTCAAATCCAAACTTTCCTACCCCTTTCACTAGCCATTATGGACCAACTTAACACATATTTCATGCAATATATTGCTATGTCATAGTAAAGACATTAATTTTTCCATTTAAAACATCATCAAATATCATAATAAAATTGGAGAATCACCAAAGTATTTACTTTGAAATTCAAAAGCACTGAAGGAATCAAATCCACATCACAAAAAATATAGGACATATGTATATTTGTGAATGGTATCTTTTTCATTGCTATTAATCTAGTCCATGAAGAGGCTTGACCTCCAAGAACTCATTTACCTATTAAGTTGACATGCCCCTCAATGGTTTCTTTAGATACCACCTTAAGAAATTAAGATATCTAGTAGGTGAAAGTGAAGGTGAGTAGATCCTCACATAATAACTTTGTTAGATTAGTTTAATGTGGTTTAGATCAATTCCATTTGTCAAATTAGCTTGACGATAGTTATGATAGTACAAGTGGGGTTTGAGATTGATTTACATCATTTTTTGTGATAGTTAAGACTCTAAGATAGTCAAGACCAAGGCTGCAATTAATTCTTTTATGGTAGAGAATCATTCCATAACAGCATAAAAAGCATTTATCTATCATCGTTAAACTAAGTACAGTTAATTATTTATTTAATTTATATAGATTTATTTCTATTGTTTGTCCCTTCTCTATTATCTAAATTAAATATTTACTAATTGATTTTTTTAATTAGTTAACCTAAATAATTTAGAAAAGGTATTTATTTTCCTTACAATAGTGAATATGGTGAGAAATTTTCAATATTTTTTATTTTAAAATTGTTATCCCCATACTATTTTCCTAAAAGACTATTGCCCTTAAAATGTATCTCTAAATTTTATGTATATCTACATTTCTAACCATTTCTATTCTAGAGACGCCATTAAATATATTTTTTACATATTACTACTTGTTACAAAATAATCTTATATGAAAATTTCATAATTAAGAATTATCAAAAGAAGTCAATTATATATATATATATATATATATGATTAAAAAATAAGCATTATAAACACAAATAGTGGTATAAAAATGTCTCATGTTATGAGTTTGTGAAGTTATAATTTTTACCTTAAATTTTACAACCATTTATTTGTCAAAATAGCAATAAATATTTAAAGATAAACATAATTTAGTAATGATACCATTTAATAAGAAATACCATGTAATAGTTTTGTAAAAGAATTATTGAGTAGCATAGTTGACTTTCAATGTGTTTCTTATCATTATTAAATATATTCTAATTAATTATAACCCTCTCAATTTAATTAAAAAATCTATATAATTAAAATTTTAACTTAATCTAAATAATGATAGTTATAATAATGAGCTCTTTATTATTATTATTCAAGGGGTAAATGCTTTTGTCCTAGATCTATGAATCAGTGAGATCACAAATGGGGGACCACATCCCCAATACAACCACTCGACAATACCACCCCAACGGGGTTTGAACCTTGGTGGCAAGAACACCACCACCTTTAAACCATCACATCATGCCAATATCGACAGTTAAAATAATGAACTTAATCCTAAATATAGTTTTTTAATTATTATTTTAAGTGAGAAATGTTATCTCTCTTACTAACCAAAAGAAATTTACAATCATTTTTACCAAAAAAATACATCAAAATATTACAATACCATATTATAAATAAAATAATTGAAAAAAAATATTTAAAAAAAATATTTATTTTTAAATATAAAAACATCAAAATTTAAAATATATATTATTATAAAATTATTTAAAAATATAATATTTACTATTTTGAGAAATAAATTAAATTAAAAAAAATTACATACATAAAATCACACTATTTTTTCATATATTTCAAACTAGAAAAGTAAGAAAAATCATAAAAAATCTATCATTCATATACACCTGGAATATATTCAATAAACCATATTCATGATAAAAAAAAGTTTCAAACTTTTTTTAAAGTTATAAATCTTGTATATTTCTAGAAAATAAAAATGTTTCTTGGAAATATTAATGACATATAATTTGATGTGAAACACATTTATTAATATGATTATAATAATATTGCTTAAAGACAAGCACTAATAAAAAAAAAAATCTTAAATAAAATATAAAGTAAATAAATTATAAAAATATTTTATCGAAAAACAAAATTAAAAAGTACATATAAAATTAAAGAACTCTTCAAATAATATATTTTAATATTTATAGCCTAGGTAGTAAACGTAAAAGATAATGGAAATATAACATATAAAAATAAAATAAATAAAATAAAGTTAGAAATCAAATCAAATCAAATTAAAAAAATGAAAAAGAGAAGAGGTGGTCATTTGAAAAACTAAAATTGTAAAAGTATGAAAGTAAATGTATTAGACAACATGAATGTACACATAATATTTTTTTCTCCAAATCTTATGTGATAATAAAACACTTGTCAAAATAGCCATTCGCGGTATACTATGATGGTTAAATCATAGCATTGTTGTTGTTGTCAACAAGTATCATACCTTTAGGCTTGAAACTTAACATTGAAGTTGTGGGTGTTCATGCCCTTGTCTGTGTTTCAAACCCTCGTTATTTTGGTGTGCTTGTGGGCTCTACACCCTTGCTGGGCTATTATGCTCATGGGTTTGTATTGTTTGTGTTCATGTTATGTGTTCTTGTGGGGGAAGAGGTCCCCCATTTATGAGATTACCTAACTTGAACCAACCTAAAAATCCCACTTAAGAGCAATCCTAGGGTTGCATTTCACCAAAAGAAAAAGAAGAAGAAAAAACCGTCGTCAAAATATTTGAAGATTATTACATAAATTATAACTTTTTTCGAACGTTTTCATCTCTTCATAGATAAATATGGTAGATTATGATCTATTGACTTCCATTTATACAAGTTTCATTATGTTAAGAAATATGCTTTTAAAACTAATTAAAAATAAATATCTCACATCGTTTATATAATTTTTTAATAAATATATATACTCCTCCTAAAACATCTCTAAACATAATATATATACTCCTAAAACACCTCTAAACATAATTCTTTTAATAAATGTATACAACTATTTAGAATTACCTAAATTCTTTCCTTATTGAAGGGAACCCATCAAAAAAAATTCAGGCTTCATGGGGATAGCTAGGGCCAAGCACATGTACATGTATACATCCACCAATTTAATTTACCATTCATGTTTCTAATGGCCCAATAGTTAGTGTGACAATATAATCTATTTATTCAAGGATGAAACGTGCGATTTTCAATGTATCATGACAAGCATAAAACTCCCTCATATTTAATTCTCGACTATAATTTAAAAGCATTGTGGGCAATGACTTGTCAAAGTCAACTTCACAATCCTATCACACATGTCACCATGGTCTTAGTCAACTAAATTGCCTCAAATTTGTGACACATGTAATGGGGGTTTTAAATGTAAGTTGGGACTATAGGCCTCACAATTTTTACATATTTGTTTTATTGTGAACTCATTTTTTTGTGTATTTGTTTTTCATTTCCACTAGTCAACTCCGTGAATGAGTAAATTGCCCCAAATGTGTTTCACAATGGAGGTTTTAAATGTAGGTTGAGCCCACAAACCCCACAATTTTTACATATTTGTTTTATTGTGAACTCAATTTTTTGTGTACTTTTTCTCATCTCAAGATTCACACTTTTATGTTTTGGGTCAATCTAATCTCTCTTAAGTTCATTCTCTAGTTATATAGGTTGATCCCAAAATTTAATTTCACAATTGAAATTACTAACTCTTACCCTTTTCTACTAATGATTGGAAGTTGATTTGGCAGAATTTTGTTTCACTATTCATTATGTCAATATTTAAAGGCATTCATTTGTGTAATTAAACATATAGATCATTCAAAACTAATGAGAATAAAAGATAATTTAATCTAGGAATACTTTAATTGAAGCACTAAAATGTATACATTTGCATCAAAATAACATATAAACCATTAAATGCTTGCTTGTTGTCTTCCAACATTTGTCCAAAGTAATAAAGTTATTCTAACAAGGGAGTTGAAGGAGGAGAACTTGACCCTCACAATTCAAAAGCTTTCTTTAAAGTATTTCTAAATACCTCTTATCCTTGCATGAAATTTAATATCAAATATCTAGCTAAAGAAAGTTTTAGAATCTCACCATCTACTAGATTGACTTTGTAGTTTAGAAGATTATTCCACATATCGGATCAGTTCTATAGAGCTTTAATTTAACCTTAATGGGCTTAGATTCAACCTATAGAGGATCTTGGGTTTCTTTTGATTCTAAGACAATGTGCATCCCCAAAGCATCAATTTTTTGACATTGACAAATTGATTATGCACATCTTCAACATCAATATTCTATCATTGATATAGAAACTAAGTATACTTACATTTTGTATTTAATAAATGAAAAAAATGACATTTCAATTAATCAATTCTCATCTCCTTAATTAAATTTAGGTTAATTGTGCATTGTTTGCATGAATTTATTTAAATTCCCTAGATTTCATTTAATAGGGGTTTTATTCCCTTTGTTGGTGTAAATTGGTGTTTTACCTAACTAGTTTACTTAGGTCCTACAAAATATTTCTAGAAGGTTGTTAGTTATCATAAGATCTTATCTTATCTTTTAAAATTTAATGATTGTGTCCTAAGTCATTTTATATTACATGTCTCATGACATAGGATTAAGACACTTATCATGATCCTGTATAATCCTATTTCTCACCTTGGTTATATAACCAAGGGGTTTTGTGTAAATAAACAATCATATAATCATAATCTATCATTTTCATCCTTTGATAGAATAGCATTATTCTCTCACAGTTGATCACTCTTGTGCTTTTATGAAGTTCCTAGATCTTGGGTGGCTATAATCTACCACCAAATCTTGCATGGTGTAGAGTGTTATATACCAACTCTTACATGGTATTAGATCTTGTGGGATTGCTTCTTGTTAAATTTTTTTGAGAGATCTAGGTTGAAAATCCTAGTGGATCTTGAAAATTTGAGTATGCTTTTCTCTTGCATTGAATGGTGATCAAGAGAATCAGAAAAACATGAAATAAATAATAGATTTGGGGGTTTCTTCTTTGTGGAATTGTATTGAAAGTTAAAATCAAAGCTTATTGGTGCAAATTTGATCTCACCATTGATTTTAGAGGGTTCGAGAGAGTCATTTTTGCCTTTTATTTCATTCAAATTGGACATCTAATGTCAGACTTATGAGGGTTTGAAGTTGAAAAGTGGTTGTCAGATCCATGAGGTAGCTATAATTTTGGAGCACTTTGAGTCAAAAAAAACCTTTCCATTGCATCCAATAGGCCCAAAAACCAAAATATTGACTATCAAATCATTAAAATCTAAACACTTTGCCTCAAGCCTCAGAGAATTTTTTTGTCTAATTCAATTGTAAGGTCAATCATATAATTGTATGATCGTACAATTGTGTAGTCATGAGTTGTAGTTTGCAAGTGAAAAAAATTATATATGTTGTAAAATTTATTAAAGACAAATTGGTTTTCAAATAGTTAAAAAAAAAAAATCATAAATATATATTTAAATAAAATCGCAGTCAGTAGTCATTGTTGTACTCTAGGTACTATAGAGTACCCACCATCCTTGATAGTGCCATGCAATGCTAGTTCATTAGTGTGGGCATAGACCAATTGGCATCTCCCACCTAGCCAAGGAATATTCCCTCTAATGGGAGTATTCGTCTAACTTGCCTACTGAAGAGGCATATTTTTTGCAAATTCCAAATTTTGTCACCTAACAATATTTCGCTAGTGTAGGGAATATTTTGATTATGGCAACTTGCAAGCCATGAAATTTAATCATGTTAGTTGCTAATGTCAATGCTTCATCAATAGCCCTTTAAAATTTACCCCCTTCTCATTTGTAGTTTTGATTTGGAGGCTTGACTTTGGAAGAGCAAATCTCAATCTTACAAGCTCCTTTTTGCGAGCAATTTTTTTATTTGGGGTAGAATTTAGTGCTCTTCGTAGTGGTGCAATTAGTTTTTTATTTTGGTGCATGGGTTTTTCAAAATTTGTATATTCTCACATGCTTTGCTAAGTCATTCTCATTTTGGGAACTTCTAGGGCTTCATTCTCACTCCCGCAGTAACATTTTTGGGTGTAACTTTTTAAAGTACATAATGTTTCATGTACTTTGCAATGGTGTGATCAAATTGATCCCATTCTACGTAATAATTGTACTTTGAGCTTGTAGCCAGATTTGGCATTTGTAAGCATGAAAAAAATGCATGAAAAATGAGGAAAGGAAGGTTTACATGCCGCATCCCCTAATCCCTCTAGCCGTCCAAATGATCGAACTCGATATCCATGGTGAGATCCGACTAGTACATATGCCATTTTGACAATAGCTCCATAATAAGACCACACTCAAAGCTCTCAAATCTATCAAAACAAAATGCACAATTGAACTTGTTTGCACCCCCTAGGGCCTATTTATAGCCCTTAGGGTGGGATTTTTTTACCCCTTTTATAACTAGGTGCATCAACTTCAAACTTCAAATGCAATTTAATGGACACCCCAGAGGCCATAAAATCAAAATCTTTTGCTACCAACACATTCAACACTAAAAAATTGACTTATCGGTTCACAATTTCCCAAATTGTTTGATTTTTTTTCAAAATTTGTAATTTTTTCTGAGGGGGAATCAACTTATTATGTCATCACTAAGGCATACCGAAGCAACTCCTAAGCACATATTTTTGAATTTTCTTTGACATAACGCTATAAAAATGCATTATATCAAAGAGGGGAAAAATCTAGATACCCTAAATTGTCTTGACCTATGAACAACACCCTTTTACTAATTTTCACTCATTTTCCTTAATAATAAAATAATACCTTATTATTTAATTATTATCAATTTTTCATATTCTACTATTAATTGAGTAATTTTACATTATTTAATTAATTCATTCAAATTCATCATTTCTAATTTAAATAAATCATATTTATTTAATAAATGTCTTGATTATCAGTATTCTCTATAATTAATTAAATAAATTATATTTATTTAATTATGTCACTAAACTTATTCCACTATTGTAATTTAATAGTTATCATCTAATTATTTAATTATCATCAAACACCCTTCTTATTTTAAATAATTGACACAAATTATTTAATTAAAACCACTTTCCCTCTTCTAGATTAAATAATTAAATTAATTATTTAAAATTCTCTAATTTTCACTCAACATGATCTATTAATAAATAAAATTTTGTTTATTAATTCAATCTTTGTTTGCAGGTTCCTCTCAAGATTAATTAATTATCCTCACACACCTTGACTAATCAATCACACCCATTGATTATTTAATCAATTTTGTTACTAATCAATCACATCCACTAATTATTCATTCAATTTAGTCGACTAACAAATCAATTCCACCAATTATTCATTCCCACTAATTAATCAATCAATCCCATTGATTGATCAATCCATTTCCACTAATTATTCAATTAATTTTCTTGATCAAATTGATCAGGCTAGTTAACTATTTAATCTATTTCCTCTCAATGGATTTCGACCATTGATCATGATATTTCATCTTTTAATCCAAATCATTTATATAAACAAGAATTTTTATAAAAGCAAGTCATGTTGCAAGTTCTTGACTAACCAAAAACTCTTAAACTTCAGTGTTTTGCATCATTGCAATCCTCAAATATACTTGAAGCTTCATAGCAACATAGTAGCATAACCATAACTAAGAGCAAAGCTTACAAAGAAGGATCAATGGAAGTCATTCATGGCAATACAGTGAAGGTGAATATGTCAATTGATTGAAATCTGGTTTTACTTATAGATTGCATGTTTTCTATTGAATATATTGGATCTTGTTTGAGTAATTAGGATTTGCATATAGTGGTTGTGTGCATCGTTTCCTAGTATCACCATAACCTTGGGTCAAATTTCTAGTTTATAGGTATGATAATTTTTTACTATCTATTTGAACATAAAAATGTAAGATCCACTTAGATATACATGCAAATGCAGACACATAGAATATAAATGCATTTTTTTCTTATCCTAAAGTATCCCTTGTTTTGATATATATCCCCCCTCAACTATATGATTAAGCTCTTTTAATATCTCTCCAACTCTCTCAAAGTCCTTTTACCTTTTGTCTTAGACCATTTTTAGCCTCACCAATAAATTATGTCTAAATGGCTCCTTTTTCACTACAGTTGACTATATTTATCCCTATCATTATTGGTAGTGTGTCATAATGGCACCATGAGGGAGTTTTGAATTCATGGAATAGTTAAAAAAATTGAGCAAAATAAATGTGAAATCAATATTATATCAAGTTTATGAGTTATTCCTTTGGGTATGTATACATAACACATATATTATACTAGCATATATATTTACTACTAAATAAAATATGTTGATAGATATCCTTCTCAAGATGTCTATTTTTATAATCATTTTTTTCACATAAAAGTGCAATAGGCGCCTTGAGAAGGATATCTCTCAATGTATTATATATATTATTAAATATATGTGTTAGTAGCATTCGTGGTGCAACATGTAAGGTATTAAATGAATTAGGGTTACAATTATGGTTACTATTTGAGTTAGGGTTAGCGATAGAATTAGGGTTAGCAATAGGGTTATGGCTAAGATTAGAGTTAGGGTTAAGATTAGGGTTAGGGGTAGTGTTAGAGATAGAATATCGGTTAGGGTTAGGGTTAAGATTAGGGATAGGGTTAGGTTTAGAGATAGAATTAAGATTAGCAGTAGGTTTATGGCTAAGGTTAGGGTTAGTGTTATATATAGAATTAGGGTTGGTAATAGGTTTATGGTTAAGGTTAGGTTTAGGGTTAGCATTAGAGTTAGGGTTGGGGCTAACATTAGGGTTATTGAAAAATGAGGTGTTTTCTTAGCTTCATACTCTGTAAAACTTTAATATTGTTGATCTAGGTAAGCTCTTTCTTTGTTACATATATTCTTTGTGGGTGATTATCTTGATTAATTCATTTTACTGTTGTAGAATGAAGAAGGAAGTTGATAGAAGAACTAGACGAGATATTAGAAAGATCACACAAGATATAATGTGGAGAAACCCTTTTGGGAAAAAACTCCACCAAGAATTATTCTATCATTCAATCTTTGAATCACAATAGCTCCAATTCTTGCTTGAGAATACTTCTTCTGTCTTTTTCAATCTTCTTCACACCTGCAATAACAATTATAAAAACTCTCTTCAACTTGAATGAGATATAGAGACAATATGCAACCTTGTAATATCCAAATAGTGATAATTATAATGCACAAGCTCAAGCCCTTGAAAAGGTATGCCATATTCCTTCAAGTTGAGTTATTCTATGAAGACTAAAGCTTACAACATGTGCTTCATGCATTTGGGTGTCCCAAATTGAAGCTACAACTTCTCCACTTCGGTGATAATTCCAAAGCTCTTCCTCAAAGTTGGTGTCCTTAAGTAATCCTACTTAACCAAGCCTTCAGAAATATCTTATCATGCATGAGAGGTAAATCCAAGAAAGTATCTTGGGTGCCCAAGTTGGCTCCAAGTGATTTCTAGTTAATTGAAACATTTACTCAACACCATTCATGCAAGAATGCTCATCCCCTATTAATTGGAGGTAGTCCTTGTTATCTGTCATACAACTCAAGTTATTAGCCATGCATTCCAAGTTAACTGAAGCTAACTACATGCAACTGAAAATAACCAATATGCATGCAACTGAAGATAATTGAACCATAACTGAATTGAACTAAACTAAACTAAACTAAATTGAACTGATTTGAACAAAATTGAACTGAAATTCAAGCATGCAAACATCAAATCCTAACTCCTAGGATCTTTACATGCATTAGAAGTGTTAACTATTACTCTGTATAGTTAATTGAACACAAGGTGAGTGTCACCTTACCATGTGGGTGTCCCATGTGCCCCTATTATTTAGAAACTCATTATGGACGCCCTCACATGCGTCTTACATTTAGAATTAATCACAAATGTCAATAATCATGATTATTTCATCAAATATTAATCTCATCCTAATCTTAGTGTTGTTGAACACATTCCAATAATCTAGGAGATACATGAAATAATTAATGTTTAGGATTTGCAATTGAATGGCAACATATTTCCAACATTCTCCCACTTGAAATTATACATTGTAATTATTCTAAACAAGGAATAATGAATTTAAATCAAGTACAGGACTCAAGGCCAATGGCCTTCTTGCACCATGAGAACTTATCTATAGGAACTGGCTTCGTAAGATAATTTGCAACATTAATTAAATTGTCAACTTTTTCAATTAATACTTTCCCACTCTCAACCATTTCTCACACAAAGTGATACCGAACATCTACATGTTTAGTACGAGCATGATACATAGGATTTTTGGCTAAACAAATAGCACTCTAACTATCACATTCAAGCCTAACTTGCTTGCAATTAAAACCAATTCTTGACCCAAGCCTCTCTAACCAAACTGCCTCTTTAGAGGCATGTGTGGCAGCCATGTACTTTGATTTTGTGGTGGAAAAAGCAACCGTGGGCTGCCTCTTACTCATCCAACTAACCGCAGCTCCAAACAAAGTGTACACATAACCACTTCTCGACCTCTGACTGTCTAGATCTCCTGCCCAATCTGAATTAAAAAACTCCTATATGTCCAATGATCTATTCATAATATCAATATTATTTGTGTGATAGGTTGAATATATGTGCTAGAATACGAGCAACACACAAAGAGTGAAAATAACACTAAAAACAACCTACACCTCAAGACTAGCCTAGTTGGATTCAATGCAAAATAAAGGCAACAAATGGAACCTTTTACTTTGTCTCGAATCGATCCTTTGGTTGGCCTTCAATCTTCGGTGGTGTATGCTCCTTGGATGGCACAAGATGCAAGATAGATGATGATATGATAATGGATGAAATGTGGATGCAAGTGTGAAAAATGGCTAAGTATGGCTCCTAGAAAAACTTTGCAAGAGTTTGGATACAATGAATGATCTCCCCCAAAATGAGAGAAAAGAGGGGGTATTTATAGAGAATTTGGAGTTCTCTAGGGAAATGGACGGTCAAGATTGAGCCACCAAGATCAAGATATAGGGCTATGGTGAGTTGAGAACTCACAAGCCCTCACATTTTGACATGCGACATGTGAAGTGGCTAAAAAAGGTGAAGTGGACATGAGGTGGAGTGGAGTACATGACATGGATGGGGTACATAGTACCTTGGGATTGTGACAAGATCTCCTCATAAAGGAGGTACTTGTCCCCATGTGGGTGAGAGGACATATAGGGAATTAAAAATTCCTCAAATATTCCCATGGGGAAGAGAGAAGAAATTTAAAATTCCTTTAAATGCATTGGGGGATTAAATGTGAATTAAAAATTCACACGGGGAATGGAGGTGCCTTGTCCAAAAAGAAATTTTTTAATGAAGTTGACTAAGGACACATTCCATAAATGATATGGGGATTAGAAATGACCTAATTAAGTGATTAAGGTTCTGCAAGTACTTGATTAGACTAATTAATGACACATTAGAGGCAAGTGGAAAATTATGGAGGATGGAACCCTAATGATGATTAGGGGTGTGCACATCTTAATCATAAATTAATTATGACTAAGAAAAAGGGTTAGATTGCTAAGAGGGATTAGAGGCCAACTTGTAAAAGTTGGAGGATGTGACAATGAGAGAGAAAATAAGGAATTTAAAATTCCAAAAGACAATATAACTAAATTAAATAAAGTGATGTATTTATTTAATTTAGAGAAGAAAGAGGGGAAAATTATTTATTAAATTAAATACTTTGGGAAACCTTGTGGAAGATATGAAATATTAATTAAATGAGTGATTTAATTAATACTGACAAAGAGGATGATTTTAAATGATCAAAGGGACAATTAACGAGATGACTTTGACCATGTGGAAATGGTCAAATTTGGATGTCTACATTTTTCCCCTCTTCAAAACATTATTAGGATAATAGGGTTTCAAAGAAAAATAAAACACAGATGGCTCGACTGGAAAAGAGATGCCCCAACATGGGAGAGATTATGAGCTACCTGAATAGAGGAGAATTAAAGGGGATGCCCCAGTCTCGCTAGGGAAGGCTTAAGGCGAAAGATTGGGAGAGAATGTTGGGAGAGGATGGTAGGGTATGCCCCCTCGAGAAGGGGACGGGGACAAAAAAAGGGGCCCCAGGCAACTTCTCGAAAGGATGGAGTGGTAGATGTCGTTGGAAAGAGCACGAAAAACCAAGATTGGTGCTTGAATGAAGGAAAACAAAAAAATAGTGTGCAAGTGGCGGCCTCAGGAAGACAAGGGGGGATGGAATTAGTTGAGGCTAAAAAATGTTAAATAAAAGGAAAAAAAATCCTTTTATTTAAAAAGTGAAAAAAGGGGGGAAAAGGGCTATAAAAGGTAAAAGAGGGAGTTACCTCTCCTCATTTGGACAACTATCAAGTGAGGAGAGGAGGAGGAAGATGAGAGAACAGAGGGGAGGAGACACAATGTCAGCCTATCGCGCTCTTACTGATGGTGTACGCGTGTGGGCCTATGTTGCCCTGCACCGAACTAACACTCCCAGTGAAAATAATGGAGCCCTTGTTGGCCAGCTTCATCACGCGGGTGGCTTGCTTCATGCCCAAAACTGTGCCACACAGATTGATGCTCATGGTGTGGTCGAACTCCTCCGTGTGTAGCTCATTGATGGGGCCCATCGTATCCAGGATACTAGTGTTATAGTGGAACATGTCCAGAACGTTGTTCACCCCTACCGCCACGACTCTATCTACCGCCGCCGCCACGTCGTCCTCGCTTCGCACATTGCAGCATATGAACTCCACGCCATTTCTCAACTCGGCCACCACTCGAGTGCCCACCTCCTCTTACACGTCTGCCACCACCACATGGGCTCCGTGTACTGCAAACATACGATTCATCGCTTCCCCGATGCCCATTGCCGTGTCTGCTATCAACGTCATTTTTTCGTCCATCCTAAGAAGTACAGGATAACGTTATATTACACCTTGTACAACACAGGAGCCATTATTGTAACAAAAATATGTTGATATTAATGTCATTTGTTACCTTTTGGCTTTGATTTGGGGAAATTTTGTGCAAAACCCTGTCGCTTGGCGGATGGATTTTGAGATCCCATGAAGAACTTTGAACATCAAATTTTCCTTCATCCTGAAAATATCGATGCTCAGTACTATAATTTCTATCGTTGGGGTCCTCCCTTTTCAACTACAGGTGCACTCTGCACACTGAGCAATGAATGGCTCTTTCACTGTAAATTGCTATTCTCATTTTTCCAGTTTCGTAGTATTTCTTTCTTGACTCGCCATGGCCCAACTAAACATGGGTCCTACAAACGGCTATAGGTTCAAAAAATTCTCTTTGCTAGTATAATTTAGAGATTTTTATTATGATTATGATGTTCTACACTCCGAGTCTTTTGAAATAGGCACCCTATTCAAACAATTTTATGAAAACCTTTTTCAAGATGATCAATGGTAGGACATCCAACAAGTACGTGAGGGCATTGTCAAGGATCATATTCCTACTCGAATTGATTTTGAGTACAACCGTTACCTTGACAAATCCCTCTCCTTGGAAGAATTATAAAATACTCTCTCCTCTATGGCCCCTTACAAAAGTCCAGGTAATGATGGGTTGTCTATGGAGTTCTATCAGGCTATGTGGCATCTTATTAAGGATGAATTTTATTGTTTATATTTGGAAGCCTTTACGAAAGGATCTCTAGGCCCAAATATTAATGGACGAATAATTAAACTTCTTCCCAAAGGGAGAAAGGAGGACACTATATCTAGTTGGCGCCCTATCACTTTGCTTAATACTTCTTATAAAATTATTGCAAAGGCCTTGTCAATCAGGATTAAACCTGTGGTGCAAGAAATTGTTAGAGCTGAGCAAACAGGTTTTATTGCAGGAAAATTTATTCTTGACAATCTTATTTTGGCTTGGGAAACTTATAATTGGGTCCAACAAATAGGACAAAATGCGATTTTAATTAAACTTGACTTCAACAAGGCTTATGATAGAATTCGGTGGAACTTTATCCTTAGAATGTTGCAATGGTTGGGGTTCGGGCCTAAATTTTGAGCACATATTCAAATATTGTTCCAAGATGCTAATGCTCAGATTATTATTAATGATATGATGACAAACTCATTCCCCTTACAAAGATCTATTCGACAAGGTTGTCCTCTTGCTCCATAGCTTTATGCCCTCACAGCTGATGCACTGGGCTATATGCTTGAGAATGCCAATAAAATGAAGCTCATTACTGGAATCTCTATTCCAAAAGATGTTGACGTTATTAATTCACATTATGTTGATGACAGTTTACTTTTTCTTCAAAATTCTGAAAAAAATATTTCTAATGTCATGGAAATTTTGGATCTTTATTGTGTTGTTTCAGGGTCTAAACTCGCTCATGATAAAACTGAATTCTTGATGGTTCAGGTAGGAACTCCTCCTCCTTGGATTCCTCGTGAGTGGAAGTACATTAAACATGGTAAATTCATTAGGTATCTTGGGATACCTTTTGGTTTTGGGGTTTCCCTCTCTGATATGTGGAGTTGGTATTTGAACAAAGGTAAAAATAAACTCTTTAGTTGGGGAAACAAGTTTCTCTCCTTGGTTGGTAAAATCCAAGTTGCCAATAAATTTTTTCTTGCCACATGTCTATTATTTGTCTTGTTGGATGCCTTCCAACAAAGGTTATGAAGACCTTATCAAGCTCATTCAACAATTTTTATGGTCTAAATGGGATGGAAATAGGGGATTTATATCCACTTCATGGAGCCACTACATTTAGCCTAAATGCAAAAGGAGTTTGGGGTTAATTGATCCTAAAACTCAAGGTATTTGTTTGGTTGCTAAATGGATTATAAGAGCTGTCAAAGGCGAAGAACCTTGGAAGATCCTTATAAGACACAAAATCAGCTCAACATCAGTCAAAGGTAAATGACAATTAGTGGGATCACTTGAAAAAATCCTTCATGCTCCCTCATTCTCAATTAATGCTTCTCCATCCCTTCAATCAATTTGGAAGGCTTGGTAATGTGTTTGTCATCTTGTACAATGGAGAGAGGCCTTTCTTCAACATGGTTTCAACTTCTCCACTTCCTCCATTTGGTGGAACAAACTCATTCGTTATCATGAGTAGCCCCTAGCCTTAAGTTTTCCGAAATAGTCATATTTTCTATTCAAAAAGGAGGTTTGTAATGTTGGGGATCTTTGGGATTTCTCCACTTTGAGTTGGATTTCATGGCATATTGTCAAAGCATGTTTTAAGCTGAGTAATAAATTTAGACCATTCTTGATTTTTGTTTGCTCCTTGGTTCCAGTGGAATTGTCTATGAAACTATGTACCCCCTTACATTGCAGTTTTTTTAAAGATTGGCTATGGCTAGGAGTTTATCCTTTTCTCAAATTTCCTTTAAAAAAGTTGTATTTACAGTTGCTTCTTACCCAGCCTTTGAATCCTCATTTAAATCTTAAGTGGCATTGTAGATAGTGAAAAATTCTGGGCCAAACTCTCTAATCAAATTTGGAAATCAAAAGCTTCTTCAGATGCTCAATTACCTGCTCAGAAAGTGCTCCACTGTAAGCTTCCCATCAGGGGCAGGTTAAAATGTATCAAGATTCAGCCAAGTAAATGTCCTTTTTGTTCAAAAAATGAAGATATTTGGCACATTTTTTGGGGCTGCCAATTTGTTAAAAATCAATGGAACTCTATTTTTAATGACTTGCCTGCTATTTTTGATCATAAATTAAGATGGAAAGAGGCTCTTTTGGGGACAGGGCTACATGATAATGTTATTGATTCTAGTATCAGACAAATCATATTGTTGCATATATGGAGAACCAGTTGTAGTTTTAAAGCTTTACTCTGACACATTTTATTGTCTTGATTCTTTATTCGTGCAATTGCAGGCGAAGTCCAAAAAATCTTATGCTGGAGGGCCACATTCATCAAATCAAACTTCAAGTGAACCAACTATAAAGAAAAAAAGTTTCTCATATGTAGAAGTTGAGAAAGCCAACTTCACAAACCCCGAAGATCACCTGCATGCAAATAACCTGTTACAAAAAGGAAGAGATGGAGACAAAAAAGCAAGGGTGCTCTGCAAGCTTCAAGAGATATTTCATTAGCTGAATTGTATTAATCAGAGAGTATAAAATACAATAATCAATCCTTATAAAAGGAGATTGTGCAAAACCTAAAAGTAACCCTAATAGGTAGACATTTAATAATTAATATAATTATTGAATGTCACAATATGCAAACTAAATTGAAATCTTAAGAGAGGAATAAAGGTAACTTAATTAACATAATTAAGTTAAAACCTTTACTCTAACACCCCCCTTAAGATGAGTAAGAGTGCAGCTACACACATTTGCAAGAAAGCAAAGGTAACTACAATGCATGAAAGCAAACAAGGGTCCCGACAACTAGGCCTGATGAGGTACTCGAATACAACCAAATCTCTGTAAAGTGGAGAAATAGAGAAAACCTCATGGGAAAAACTCTACTCCAAAAAGAGATGAAAGACATGAAGAACATCACTGAAGCGGAAGAAGCTGCAAAACTGTCAAAAGATGATTGTTATGGTGCCGAAGAACCTCCTCTGAAGATAGGATGATCAAGATCAAGAAGACAACAACCTGCATGATTGCCCCCAAAGATACTACTCAAATAAGATGGCAAACAAGGAAAACACCTGGAACGAAGATACAAATGGCATAAGTACCAATAGTCTGAAAAACATTGATAAACTAAGAATGGAAGATTCCTTCCAAGGCGAAACCAAGGAAGCATTAGCACGAACAGTATAATACTCCCCCATAATGCTGACTGGGAGAGTCTAACAGATCCATTGAAATGTTGTGTAACACCCTATAGTGCATGAAGGAGAAGAAACAACATTTGAAAGTGCATAAGAAAGCACCTGCAACTGAAAAAGTGGTGTGCAAAACAAAACACACATGCATGAGGCTGGAATCATATGGATCCACTGTCGTCGTGGAGGGACACTCACCGGGAAAGGTGTGATGGCAAAAAAAAAAGCACTACACAACCCCCCATGACACTTTATAATACAGTGGGAGTATAAAATATGGCACAACCTTATGTGCAAAATCCCCAAAAATACATGTACATTAGTGTGGCACTTTATCTCAGTGCATTTACATAGAAGATTGCTTACAAATGATGATCATAATGTCATAAATATAAGGCTGGAAATACATGAAGAACAACAAAAAATGAAGCAACCCATGCAAATGAGAAGTTCCCAGGAGCTAATATGTCCAGGTAATTCACCAGAGTGTGAAAAAATAGAAAACTGAATAAAATATACCTGAAGAACAATCTAGAAAAATTTCATGGATGGAACTAA